>OX578149.1:113279990-113504990 GCA_951213105.1 Amaurobius ferox | reverse complement strand
ATCTCAACAGAGAGTAAACACAATAGCATGTCTTTTATTTATTTATTTTTTAATATCTTTACTGTCTCTTTACTGTTCAACAAAGTTGTAAAGTGTTTCTGACTTTGATCATTCTGTCTGCCTGTCTCTCTGTCTGTCTGTCTGTCCGTTCGCACGGTAAATGCCGTGAAATTGACTTTATGAAAATGAAATTTTAATGTGTTGTTGAGACGTTCTGTGTTAAAATATGGCATCCATCTTATGTCAATATCGTGATTTTTAAAGTTCTTTTTAATTCATATTTAGTGTTGCATCCGTCCTAAAATCTATGGGAATGTAAAAGAACTGTATCACAAAAGTAGTTTTGGATTTAACCGGGGTTGAAAAATGAAATTCATTGAACCCTATGGGACCTAATGCTTCAAACATTTTTAAGCGGAGTTAAAGTTCACAAATAGTTTTCCAAATTTTAGGCAATGTTCAAATTATCACGTAAAGTGTGTAAAAAAATTTCATCAAAATATGTTAAATAGTATTTTAAATAAAATTTGAAATAAAAATTACACTCATATTATACGAAGAGATCACGTGACTCATTGCAAAATAAAATATGGCATCCAATTATTTTCGCTTAGTGAAAATCGTGATTTTCAAGGGAATCTCATAATTATATTTAGTGTTGCATCCTTCCTAAAACCGCTTTTTGTTGCATATTATCTGTGTATCTAAATTCTATGCCTACGCCATTACAATATTTTTTATTTTAAATGATCACTAAACTTTGATTATTTTTACAACGAAGCCTAATTTTAACGTATGAAGAATGTAAACTGATCAAGTGATTGTAAGATGAGTTGCATAAGAATTGCTGATTCTTTTTAATGCAAAATTATTTAGCTCTTGGGTCTGGAATATAAGTGATACGAATGAAATTTTCATTGATTGTACAAAGGGTAGCAGACGATTTTATAGCATTGTATTTCTTGATGAAATTTTAAGTTTCTAAGGACGAGAAATTAATGTAGTACTGTGATAATTTAAAATATCACCGCTGAATGTAGTACATTTTAGAAATGTTTAAATATAATTGCACTTCAGTTGGAAAGCGTTTCATAATCAATGCTTTATGCATGATAATCGTTCTTGTTTTAAAATTTCGTACGGCTTTTTTTTCTTCTAAACTTCGTAGCAGCGTCCGTAAAAATAGGTGTTTCCCTATCAGCAATTATTTCGGTAAATGTTTTTTTCTAGAGAACAATGGATTCATATATATTCAAATAGTGTGTTCAATGTATTCAAAAAGGAGACCTGGAATAGATAAAAGACGCCAAAGATTACTGTTCCCAGATTTCACAGTATTAGTAAGTCAATTCGCGCATGCGTGTTGAGATATCTTTATAACAGTATCGCATATATATATTTTTTTTTTTTTTTTTAAGAAGTATAATGGATATAGTTCTTTTATGGCTTCCTTTACTATTTTTTGGCTGTTATTTATGCAGTCCTTCTTGAATGTATTATATATAAGGTTTCTTTTGAAATGCCCGATAATGATATTTCTGAAAACATTCTTTGTGAGATTAGAATTCCAATCAAATATAGGGTTGATCTTGATCTTGTATGAATCTCGTACGGCTTTTTTTTCTTCTAAACTTCGTAGCACGGTCCGTAAAAATAGGTGGTTCCCTATCAGCAATTATTTCGGTAAATGTTTTCTCTAGAGGACAATGGATTCATATATATATATATATATATATATCCTAATGGCAGAGAATAAGACATACATTATACAAACAGAACAAATATCCCGAACATATAACATGAACAGTCAATGTCTCCTTAACAATGCCCAGAGCCGTGAACCTGTTAACCCTCACATGATGTTGCCCCAGCGCACCAGCGGGGGTCGTAATACATGGCGCCCTACATCACAACCCATGCCCGCAGGACTGAACCCACAACACAGCAACCGAGCGATCACAAGGAAACGCCTGCCCTTGACGGCCTAACCACCGCGTCGGCTGGGATCAAATATGCATGTGGCAATTGTCACTTCGTTACAACATGTTCCTAATCGCCATTATATATATTTTTTTATCTGAACTTTCCGTGATTCAATATTCATAAGATATATTTTAAATAAGTCATAAGAAAATAAGACGTGCTATAACAAGTACTGCGTCATTATGTACGTTCAAGAGTACAAATTGAATATAGAAGACTCAATGCATTTATTTACAATTTCGATTTGGTTCAATGTCAAGCATTGGAAACAAAATAACAGCCGCTCTTTAACTAGGTCCAGCAAATAGCAATGTTGGCATCCCTTAATCATAGTAAAAATGTTTTTGTAAGGCATCTAGCCTACGAGAAATAATCTTTGTGAAATCTAACTTATGGGACAAATAGCCCTGTCCTGCCCTACTTTTGACACAAAGTTTCTCCATATTTCACAAAATTACACGAATGTAAACGCACTAAAATATGTTTACATTATATATAAATGAAAATTATATAAATGAAAATTATATAAATATTGCCATTGTATAAATACATAGTACTCATATAGAATACAAAATTATTTAAAATATTCAAAAATGCTACTTTTAAATTCCATTTCTTAATTTCCGCTTATCACTTCTGAATTAAGCTCCATATCCTAGCAATAAAGTAGCTCAGATTTTATGTTCACGATAGAACTCCCAATCCAGTAACTAAGTAACTAATATAAGATTAACTCCGTGTAATTGATTTTACGCTCTAATGGATCTAAAATGGTATGCCCTTCACTTTCAAAAATTGCACTTTCCTAATACTGCCAATACACGCAGCAATGCTTTTTTATTCCCTTCTGCGAAACAAAAATTAGTGAAGTGCCGCTTTCTGTAAGTTTATATGTATGAATTATGAAGTTATTTTCAGTCTTGATAGCCGGAATTGAATATGTCGATTATTGAGTTGTAAGTAGTTGAAATATGGGGATTAACTTGTAACTGGATATTGATTTATTCTGCTGACATTTATAAGCGAAAATATAATTATCCTCTTCAGCCATCTTTGTGCGCAAAATGTTTGAAATTGGTGCATGTCAAGATGCAAAACTTTAGAAAGGGTACTGTTTATTTAACTGGAGTGTATTTCGATTCGATTTGCTCATTCCAGAAGTGGGTTTTTAGTGGGTATTTTTTCAAATTTTACAAGAAAATTTGTGAAAACTCGGTATCATGGGTCAAATGATTACAATTATCGCTTGTTACCCGTCACTTTAAAGGGCTTGTGAAAACAATTCAATTGATACCATACTTGACAATGCACCTCCCCACAGGGCGGTACCTTAATAAATATCGAAGTTTTCGCTCGAATTTAAAACGAATTCTATCTCGTTCTAGATTTTTTGACAAAAAAGCCGCATATAAAGTTTCGTGAAAATCCATTAATATTTGTCGTCGATACATCAAAAAATCGTTTACGCAAGAAATTGATCACAGACATATAGGCAGACATGACTCCAAAAATCGTTTACGCAAGAAATTGATCACAGACATATAGGCAGACATGACTCCAAAAATAGTCAAACATCGCAGACTTTTTGGTGGACCTTGCCCATGAGGAATACGAGACCCTCAAGTTGCAGCCTGTATCGATGAAGGAGTTCCAGGGTAAGTGCTTTTCTGCATTTCGTTACTTTGAGAACCCATTTTCCAATTCCTTTCCTGAATGCATTGACTTCGCTCTTATCTATGATAACGACATTGTTAAAAAATTTAAAACTAGAAAAACCAAATTTATCAAATTCATTGCTAATTGCCCCCCCCCCCTCCCCTGCTGGACGGTCGTTCGAACAGACACCTAATTTAACAAATCCTACGGAACCCATAACTTTTGATGTAGACTTTAACGAAAAAAAGGACACCACCCCTATCCAGGAAATTGAAAACAACAAACCTTATCAGGATTACACTGATGAAAATTTCAAACTCCCGAGTCCGAGACTCACCTGTAAAATTGCCGCTCCGCGTGCTTCCACGCCCATCCAAACTGATAACTCATTCGAACTTCTTGATATTGATCAAATTGATACCCTGCATGATCAGGCAAAAAACCCGGAATTTATCATCAAACCGCAGCCGTTCTTCATTCATGCCTGCTCTGACTGGCAGAAACTTGTTACGGACATTAACACCCATCTTGACACCCCTATCACTGGAACGTACAGTCGCGAAATGATCAGACTTTCTCCCAGCAGCATCGTAGACTTCCGCAAACTGCAAAAGTATCTTACGGACAAAATGTTCCCTTCAGTTCCTTCAACTTATACAATGAAAAACCCTCTAAATTCTTAATTCGTGGCCTTCCCACTAACACAGAAATTGAAGTCATTGAAAACGAACTCAGAGCCCTTGGAATCCAAGTCGCTAGGATCACTCAATTTCAAAATCGCAAGTTAGGAACTCCCTTGCCAATTTTTCTCACGCTTGTTAGTCACAATTCTGTCAGCTCCTTTCTCGAAATCAAGCAACTGCTTCACATCAGAATTTATATCTCGCCCTTTGTTTCTAGCGGTCTTAAATTATGCTTTAATTGTCAGCGCCACGGTCACTCGTCTGAATGTTGTAGTTTCCCGAGCAGATGTCTGAAGTGTGCGGGATCGCACCTTACTCGAGATTGTAAGCATCCCCGGGATTCCCCGGCGCTCTGCTGCAATTGTCGGGGGGAGCATCCTGCGAACTTTAGGCTCTGTCCGGCAAACCCCCAAAATAGACTCTCCAAAAAAAGTAGAAATCCCCAAGTGAAAAACCAAACTGAAGCTCCCTTAAATTATAATCACAACTCCAACAAACCGATTCCCACGAAAAAGGACTTCCCGGCCCTCAAAAGCAAAGATAATGAGACTAACAATCTAAATTCTCACTATCAGACTCCCATTTACTCGTACGCAAATGCGGCCAGTTCTAACGGTCAGAACCCCTCCCCCTCCTCTTCTGAGGAAGGAAATTCCAATAAGGATACTCATAATGACAACGGCAAAAGTGAAATTCTTACGATTCTCAGAGACCTCAAATCCTTATTTAAAGAAATCAACCTTTCCAGCATCGCCAAATTTATTAATTGCTTGAAATCAAATCTTTCCAAGCCCCTTGAGCCGTTTGAAAAAATAACCATGATACTTGATGCCTTCTACGCTCTTCTTGTATGAGGCTCCTCCCCGCTCTGCTAGCTGCTTTCTTATTGGTCACCCCTGAATCTCTTGTTACTGAGTCTAACTTTTTTGCCTCCTCCTTTTCCTCTTGGGTTTTCTCATTGTAATGTATGCAGCATCAGCACTTGAACTACTTTGAACATTTCATCCTTCCACTTGTTGCAACACATATAATGCAAAAATCATGATCTCTTACTTCATCCAGGAGATACAGATATATTTTATATCTAGGCGCTCCATGAACCCACCCAGGATTGTCGTAAAAATAGTCAAAACGTGTTCAGGAGGTTTTAAAACATATATCGGCATCAAAATCTCGAATTTGAAAATTTTCGTGAAATCAATACTGATATATTACATAGTAGGAGAAAGTGAAAATTATATAGATAAAAAGTTTTAAACTTGAGGTGTATATGCAAAATCCCCAAAAAAAAATTAGCGATATACATGAAACACCCCAAAGTGAACACGTTGGGATGCATTGAATGCATATGAATCTATAGTAAAATCAGTATAATCCATGGAATAAAAGTAATTGAAGAGTGATTTAGAATTGAAGAAGATAGAAAGGAGAATTTGGCAACAAAGTAAAATATAATTAGAACGTTAATTACCATGTTGTAAAGTATTGGCTATTTAATAGAAATCTGCATTACGAAGGAGTAAAACTGTTACTTGGAAGACAATCAATGTTTGTCATACTTCATCGGATGTTAAATGTTGTATCAATGTTGTATCACATGCTATGCTTCTCATAGTATGCGATAAAATTATTTCTCAATTTCATATATGTATTGCCAGAGAAGGAGGGTATTATGAACTGATTCTACACCAGATTCCCGTGAATACTATTATTATTTATTGTATCATTTTGGAATATTATAACATTAATAAACGCGATTTTGAATATGATTCTGAATATAATTCTAAATATGATTCGGAATATGATTCGAAATATGATTCCGAATATGATTCCGAATATGATTCTGAATGTGATTCTGAATGTGTTTCTGAATATGATTCCGAATATGATTCCGAATAGGATTTTGAATATGATTCTGAATATGATTATGTTCAACAAATGCTTTCTGTAACCAATTTAGTGTTGATATCTACTAACTAGATAATGCTTTAATGCTTTGTAATTGGTATTTTTCAGCCATCTTCCTTTATTGCTGAGTTTGTGTTCCTAACTTCTTTATTTATCATCTAAGGAAGCTGCAATTATTTTACAATAGCTAGACATAACCGTGTACTACTTTTTCCGAAGTTATTGGCGCGTTTAAGGACTTTTTTTGGAAACCTGTGTATTTACGATTTATTTTACTTCAAAACCGTACTTTTTCGCGGGAAAAAAGAAGAATTTACAAATAGCGGTACTATTGATTTTGTTATTTGTATTTTTGCTTTTACATTCTATAGAATATCATAGTATGGTTTTCATAAAATTTTAAATTTCGGGAGGTTGATAACAATATATGTTTTAGGACCTTCTGAACACATTTTGACAATATTAGAGTGTTGCCATCTGTCTGTCGTATGTCGTCTGTCAGTGAGCGATTTCTTTTGTACACATTAGCTACCGCAAATATTAATAGAATTTCACATGTTAGCGAGGATTTTTCGTCCATCTCGTTTCATTGCCGAGTTTGTGTTCCTAATTTCTTTACAACTCCGCTAAGCGCTCTACAATAACTTTACTATAGCTATATCTAGCATCTACTACTGTTAGGGGTCTGTTATTCCTAAGTTATTGGTGCGTTAAGAACTTTCTTAGGAACTCAGTATATTTATGATTTCTATTGCTTCTAAACCATACTTTAAGCAGGAAAACAAATTACGAATAGCGGTATAGCTGATTATGTGATCTGTACTTTTTACTTGCGCATTCTATAGAATAGTATATAGTATTGTTTTCCCAAGATACCTCCTGAACATATTTGGCTATTTTTAAAGTGATGTTTGTCGTCTGTAGTTTGCCTGTGGTTTATTTTCTCTTGTTCACACTGTAATTGTCACAAATATGCAATTTCACGTGTTAAAGACAAATCTAGAACTAGATGAGAAATTTTTTAAATTCAAATGAAAACTTGAATTTAAAAAATTTTATATTTTTTAACATGGCAACTTAGGACCAAATTTGACATAATTATGCATAAAATGTGTTATGAAAAATTATTGTGATACAATTTTTTGTATGCGTGCAGTTTGTCCTCCTTGGGGAAGTGTGTGTGGGGGGGGGTCTACCGCAAAAGGGTACATTTTCAAGCTTGGTAACAATCAACGTATTTTATCAAGGTATTTAAAATGAAAGGTAGCATCCTATAATTGCGATCATTTTGACCGACGATACATATTTTTAACATATTTGTGAAGAACCTTGCTGCTACGACAGGGAATCGAAGCTTGAATCTCCGAACTGTCCAGCCGACGCTCCACCATTGAACTACTGAAACGAAATTGCAAGCTATTATCGTTAAAGTGGACACTGCATTGTCCACCCTCTGTCAGATTGGCGGGCATCTGACAATCTGGCTCATCACCTCCTAATATTTTTACCTCAAGTTAGCCTCCTGCTACTACTATTTCTACCCAGGTTAGTATCCTGCGTGGTCGTTATCCTCTCAATTTGAATTCAGCGCTCAATCTTCCTGGATCCACTGAATCCATAGTAGGCGTACTAGGGTCACTTTCAGACCTCCGACATCATTCATTTTACAATTTCTACCCTCTACAATAAATTTAATTTTTTGAAACTAAAAATTGATTACTTTTCTTCTCCCTCCCTCTCACCTCCCTCTGATTTTGATTTCCATGTTCCTTTCTCTAACTTTCACCCCTCTAAATGGTCCGGAAATTTAGTTAACAGAATGGATAAAGACTCTGCCGTTTATAATATAAATACTGATGGTTTAAATATTGACAATAACACTGGTTTTTCAGTCTGTATTTTTAAACATGACGTTCTGGTAAAGGTTCTCTCCTATAAACTTGACAACAGGAATACAGTATTTCAAACCGAACTTACCGCTATTTCCTTCGCTGTTGACTGGGGTTCCTATAATAATACCTTCCTATAATAATATTTTTTTCGATAGCCTCCCTTCCATTCAAGCTCTTAACTCAATAACAAATAAATCTAATTATCTTAATTCCATTTAATCCAAAGCTATCCTTGTCAAAAACCTTGTCAATATTTTTTAGGTAGAAGCTCACAATAATATATCTGGAAATGAAATTGATGATTACCATGTCAAAATTGCTGCTATCTCTGGTTCTTCTCTTGCTCCCCCCTTTCCTTATTCTCCTTTTGCTTACTAGCTCCTCTCAAAATTTTGTTAATATCATATCCTTAATCTTTGACAAAATTATCTTAATGATTATATTTCCACCAGGACTGGTGATCGGGATAGAATCCTGTCTTACCACTCTATCGTGAATCCTAATTTACAAATTTTTAATAAATAATTCATTTACTTTTTTACTGGTCATAGCCCCTTTCTTGATTACCTCTACTTTTTCAAAATTTAATCCACATCTAACTGTATTTGCAATAAATTCGGTGACGTTGATCATTACATTTTCGATTCTCCTTTTTCTAAAAATTTTCATCTCTGCAAAACCTCCCCCTCTAATAAACCTATTTAGTTCTCCAAAGTTCATTCAAATCCCTCTTCAGTAGATAAAACTTAAAACTGTATTCTTGGTGCTATGAAAATTTCAAATAAAGTGACCTAAGCTTATGAGTAGATTCTGCTCTCAATTAATTTTGATCAATGAATCCATTTATTTCATTCTTATTAACTTATATATGAACTTATTGTGTTCCCTTCATATTTTCTGTTAAAAAGAAAAAAAGCTATGTTAACTGTTCTTATTTTCTCGGTTCTTTCTTTTTCTTTTGACCCTTTTTGTTTGTATTTTTCTAATTTCTCTCTTCTAAATGTTATTCTAAATTTCTTAAATTTATGTTTTTGTTTTCCATGTACCTAATTTTTTCTTTTATATATTTTTTAATTTTACTTTAAAATTTTATTAGTTTCTTTAATTTTAATCTATTTCTCATTATGTTATTATACCTCACTCTAAATTTTATTTTTCAATGATATTTTTATCTATATTCGGAATAACTCTTTTCCCATTTTTGAAACATGGACGTACTTATCAAGTTCAAATATAATGTAAAACTGTCTGTTCAACCACACTATTTTTCATCAATTGTTATCTTTTTAGACCTAAATAAATGTTCGTTTGGCGGGATGGTAGACCTTAGGTGCCTCCTGAGTGCAGGAGGTATCCTTTCCCGGCAGTGCAGCTAGCTACTCTAAACCCACTATATGAGTCGCATGGTCTGGGGTCTTCAGACCTTCTACATCTTTACACTAACCTACAGGGTTGAGATTTTTGGGTGCCGTTGTAAAGAGCCTTGCGGCCCCAACCTTGAGTATAACCCTGGTTCTCCGAACTGGGCAATCGACACTCTACCGTTGAGCTAGTAGGACAAACTTGCAAGCTCTTATCGTTGAAGTGGACTCTGCATGTTTTCTTGCAAAAACAATAAATAAATAAATTAATAAAATAAAATGAGTATCCCAAACTGCATAAAAAGAAATTCCGATATGAGACAGGTGAGTTGAGCCACTAAATTTGATTTTGGCAATAGCGCTCAATGGTTTTGTCTTTAGGTTCTCCCTTGTACATCTTTACGGCCTTTAGAGACACACTTGGTCAGAAAACAAGTGTGTCTCCATTTCATTTCCCTAATTCTTCTAAAGGCTGTCTAACCTATCAAAGTTTTAGATATATGTGAATTTATGTTATTATATTGTAGTTTATATTGCAATTAATTTTATCTAATGTAATTCTTCAGTAGGAAACGACTGGCAACCGTTAGCATGAAACATCCGAGAGATATGGCAATTTATTAGATAAATTTATGGAAAAATTTGAATAAAATTAAAATAAACAGCAAGTGTCCTTACAAAAGTTGACCCTGCAAAAGCCAAATTGGAAATAAACGACGCCAAGATTGATCAAAATGAAATATCGTCTAATAATTAAAATCGTTTAATTTACGGACTTTATTGCTTTGTGGATGTTATCAATATTTCTAATTGTCAAGCGTTAGATTTTAGCGGAATACAGATTAATTTGATACTTTAAAATAGGTTTATACATTACATCCATCCAGTTTTGTACATCCAGAGAGCGATCTATGGTTAATAAACAATTCAGCGTTAAAAATATTGTGCCATGGATTTTGTACATTATTAATTTGCTGTCACACATGTGAAGACATTATGTAGCGAAAGTCATGGGCTGCCAACGTCATATTTTTACTTCCTCATACGTAATATTGAGAAAGTATTGTTTTCAGGAAAATTTTCTATTATGAGATGTTGATGACAGTATATGTGTTGGGACCTCCTAAACAAGTTCTGACAATTTTTTGAACGATGTCTGTTTTCTATCTGTTTGTGTGTGGCCGATTTCTTGCATACACCAGATAGCTGCCACAAATTTTAATGGGTTTTCTCGAAACTTCGCTTTCATCTTTGTTAACGAAAAATCTCAAACTGGATAAAATTTTTTGATATTCGAGCGAAAAATTCGAAATATAATCGAAATTACATATTTATGTAACATGGCAGCATAGGACAAAATTTGACTTAATCATCCACAAAAGGGGTTTATTTATTTATTTATTTTGAAAAATGCATGCTACAAGGATGGATGCATGAAAGCAAATCCCAGTGACAGCAGGCAAAACAATACACAGAAGAAATCCGCTGAGGGACTGTACTTTCTAGACTAGCTAGCAGTCACATCAAGTGTCTCTCTTTTAATGAGGGCAGGAAGGTCTTCGCCGCCTGCACCAAGTGCTGCGACCATCAGGCTTCTGCAGAGCATATAATGGATTGAATGGGTCTCTTCAAGAAGGATATCTATCGCAATCCACTTCTTTCGCTCGGCTTTCTGAGAGTCAACGGACTTGTGGATCTCGTCTGACTTCGTCAGATACTGGAGGATAAGCAACAACAACAATCCGCAGAGGATAGATACAAGCAAGAACCATATATATATGTAGAAATATAATAAAAAACACCGACAGCAACTAAGCATTTGTAAGTTAATATAAAAACAGTAAAACACACACGAATTATAATAAATAATCTTTAAAACTTGTTAGTGAAAAAATAGTATCGAAATCATCAGGCAGGCTACTGTATAGTTTACAGAAATTGTTTACTACCACACTGATCCCCAACACCAGTTCGAAAAACCCTCTCAACAAACTTACAAACTTATCATGACTCAATGATCTGGAAACTTAATAGTTTCAATCACTGTGATGAAAATAGTGTCGATACACTTTTTGTGTTCATAACGTTTTTGATCCCCTTGAGAAGAACGTATTCCTCCCCCCCCCAACGGGACACTGTCAAACTTGGTATCAATTAAAAGATTTTCCAAGCCCTTTAAAACGAAGTGTAACATCCTATAATTGCGAATTGTTCAAACTTTTTCTTGTAAAATTTGCAAATAAAAATAATCCCAAGCTTATATAAAATAGATTCTGCTATGATAAAGTCAAGTTAAACCACACTTCAGTTAATGTATTAATGTAGAGAGGTAATATGAAGTTGATTAATATTTTATCTCGCACACATTTAAAGGCACTAATTTTAGTTACGTATTGATAACAAAATATATATATTTTTTTACCAATGGCCAGACACTATAGACTCTAGCACTAGATTCTACGTCGACTTACACCGTTTGCCCTATGTCCGGACGAAATCGTGAACCATTTTGCCGTCCTAGGACGTTGTCCCAGGCGCACCAGAGGGGGGCGGAACACATTGCGCCCACAACACACAACATCCATGTCTTACATGGGACTCGAACCCACAACGTGGCGGCAGATCGATCGCTGGAAACGCTCGCCTTGACCATTCGGCCACCACGTCGACTTAAATGAGCCAACAGCACACTGTGTTCCCAGGTGGTTACCCACCCAAGTACTATCCGCCCCGATGCTGCTTAACTTTGGTGAGCTAACATCATATGTAACATCCTATAATTGCGAATTTTTCCAAGCTTTTCCTGTAAAATTTGCAAATAAAAAAAAATCCAAAACTTATATAAAATGGATTCTGGTATGAAAGTCATGTTGAACCCCCACTCTAGTTAATTTATTAATGTAGAGAGGTAATATGAAGTTCATTAATATTTTATCTCGCACATATTTAAAGGCACTATTTTTAGTTACGTATTGATAACGAAATGTATTTTCTCTTAGTTTGTTCTTCAATACAATAGATGCGTTCCTATAAAATATAATAGTCTCAAGAGAGCAATAAATGCAATATTTGTGGGAATTAAAATCATACTCTCTTGCGATGTTCCCATAGATATGTTATGTATCGTTAAATATTAACAAAGCGCAGTTTTCTCTTCATGCGCAGAGAAAGATCATTTATACTTAAGGCAATAATCATATCTATTATATATGCATTTATATAGTTGATTTCTGAAGTTAGAAAGTGTTATAATGGTGTCATAATAGTAGAACATTAAATATGTTATTCATAGTGTTATTTTATAAAGTTTTCTAAGGCACCAGAATGAATTACCCGACATTTCCCGGATCCTAAATAAGCGCCCGCTACGTAAATAATACAATTGCATATAATGCCCTTTAATTTCCAGATCTCCTGTTTTGACCCATAATCATCTATCTCCCACCCTCACCCTTTAAATAGTTCAATTCATAGTTTAATAGTTCAGTTTTAATGCATATATAGTCAAACGGAACTATTTGTAACGCATGCGCACAAACATCCAATTCTCCCAACAGCAAAGCCCAACAAGTGGTTAAAAGAACATTATCGAAAATTTTGATTCTTAAGCCTTTAGTTGATAATTAAGAGAAAATCAGATAATGGAGTAATTCAAAAAAATTTCTTTTGTTAGAATATGAAGATATGAGCCATATTTTTGCCAAACTCTAGAATGGTGCTACTCTTCCTATTTTGGATGCGGAGAAAAGAGAAAAATAAAACGGCATATTTCGATGTATTAAAAAATAAATAAATAAATAAATACTGAAGAAATTGTCCTACTGATTTAGTTTAAAGATTCTTAGAAATACCGTTCTTTTTCTCTTTTCAGTGATGTCAAGGTGGTAACTCTGGTAATATTCTCGATATCTAAGGAACCAATTTCTGTTAAAATCGTTCAAAATCGTGATTCAATATAAAATAACTAGAAAAGTAATTAGCATTAAAAAAACATCTCGTTAATGTGTATCGCCTGAGGACCTGAAGCATGTAACTTGTAAAGATGATTTTCCCTATGAAATCAAATTTAATTCCTCTCTCATATCAATAATATTTAGTTTAATTCCGCAAATTAACATGGATAATGATTTGAAAATACGCTGAAATTGCATTTTTTATTTTTCATTTGGTTTCATTATCTTACTTTTTATTTGGTGATTAGACGTATTTTTAAATAGGCAAAGTGGCGAAAATGCGACAAATCTAAAATACCTCGAGAACGATTAGTCCTAGTAGTATGGGTATATTTTTTCATCGTCAAAACAATAATTTAATTCATATATTTGAGCTTCCATTTTAGATTTTGACGATTTTTGAAGGTCGTTTTGCCAAAAATTGCAGGTTCTTTTTTTATCAATTATACTGAAGTCTTATCAGCACCAGGGTAAATACCAAGTGACTTATTTATTACATGTCGTAAAATTTGATCAATTTTGTAAAATTCGGTTACTTTTTTAATTAAAATTAATACATACGACTTTTACGGACCACCTTGGAATAAAAAAAAAAATTCTTTTCATTCAGATCATACCAAAATCTAATCAGCAGCAGGGCATACCAAAAATAACTATTGGCGGCCAAACTATTGGCCGACTATTGGCATACCAAAAGTAATTATAAATAACTATTGGCTTTCAAATACAAAAGTATTACTCAAAGTATCTTTTCTCATCAATTGAACGAGCTAGATCCACGAGAATGATGTCACCAAATTTATCGTATGATATTACATAAGAAAAGTGAACATGTTTCTCAACAGTTAATATATTTTATGGAATTTTTTGATAAATTTATTTTAAAAATGTGCAATATCTCGATAACGGTTCATGCTAGCGTTCTGAAGTTTATGTCAATCGTTTTTTAAGGAAAAATTGCATGAGAAATGTCTATTTGCGTAACTTTATTAAAGGTTTTGATTTTTTGACAATTTTTTTAAAATTTTAGTCGGAAATTTAGGGGGGATTCTGAACATTCGATTGCGTATAAAAACAATAGGCCTCCAGTGTATACGGATTGTGATTTTTGTAACAAATTTCGTTCCAATCGGTCCATTAATTCGTCAGTTATCGTCTCCACAGCCTCACTGACACACACACACACACACACACACACACACACACACACACACACACACACACACACACACACACACACACACACAACCACACACACTCACACATACTTTCACACACACACACAGACATCACTTCAAAAATGTTTGATTCGTGATCAGGGATGCTTGCAATGTGCTCTCTAGTCGAAAACTCGAATTCGAATTTTCGACCCCATCACAATACTTTCCTTATACATTATGTATATAAGGAAAGTAAAAATAAGAGCTTGCAATTCTGTTTCAGTAGCTCAACGGTATAGCGTCCCCTGGCATGTTTAGAAATCCAGTTATTTTATTCCCTGTTATTCCCTGTTGGGGCAGCAATTCTCTTTACCATGGTGCAGAACAAGTCAACCCTGTAGATTAGTGCAAAGATGTCGAAAGTATGAAACCGTAGTATGACTAGCACGAATTTATTGAGCTCTGGGATATCCAGCGCCGATTTCAAATTTGAAAGATAAAGACCACGTAGGAAGCTAACCTGGAGGATAGACATAACATCAGGAAGCTAACCTGAGGTTAAAATTGCAGGAGGTGGTCAGTCAGATTGTCACTTGCACGCCAATTTGATATTAGAAGGTGGATAATGCAGAGTCCACTTCAAAAATAAGAGCATTGCGAAAAAGAAAAATCTAATGTGGACATCACATGACTTTCCTTATATAATGCAATGAATTTACTACTTTTACAGTAAAAGAAAAATAGATTAGTTTTATAGTAGTTATTTATATCCTTTCCAAGATATTAAATTTGCGTCAATGAGTCGTCATTTTCCATGTTGTCATCATCAGGGAGTCGTCATTGATTTAGCGGCATTTTTATCCATTTGGCGAATTTTTCGTTAAATTTAGCAACATTTGAAAAAGTCGCCAAGTTGACGATATTCCACAAAATTCGCCGCCTAAATCTCGCCAAGCGTTATGGACGAAGAAATAAGTTATTCTTTCAGCAGATAAATGACTTTTGGCGTTCAAATACAAAAGTATTACTCAAAGTATCTTTTTTCATGAATGGAACGAGTTAGATCCACGATAATGATGTTACAAATTTATCGCATGGTATTACATGTGAAAAGTGAACATGTTTCTCAATAGGATTATTTTTATATGATTTTTTAATGATTTATTAAAAGTGTGCAATATCTCATGTTAGCGTTCTAAAATTTATGTCAATCGTCTTCTAATGAAAAATTACATAAGAAATGTCTATTTTCATAAATTTATTAGAGGTTTTGATTTTTTGACGATTTTTTCAAAATTTCATTCGTAAATTTAGGGGGGTTCTGGACATTCGATTGCGTATAAAAACAATAGGCTTCCAGTGTTTACGAATTGTAATGTTTGTACCAAATTTCATTCGAATCGGTCCTTTCGTTCGTCAATTATCGTCTCTACAGACTCACTGACAAACACACACACACAGAAATAAAAACACTTCAAAAATATTCGACCCGTGGTCAGGGATGCTTGAAACGTGCTCTCCCGTCGAAAACTCGAATTCGAATTTTCGACTCCGTCACAAAATTTTCCTTATACATTATTGTATGTAAGGAAAGTAATAATCAATAATTGCATATTTATATTTGCAAGCTCAGAGCTGATTATTAATATGAGTATAGCTACTATACATCCATATTATTATATAATAATTGCATTTGATTTTAATGTAAGCATTAACTAGTAATAAGGCAGATAATAATTTGTAGAAACATTCTGCAATCAATACAAGTTAATGCTTAATATTAACTTTTATCTACTTATAAGTTGACTTTGACTCTATAATGTATGACAGTGAAACACCACGAAAATATAAAAGTATCCTAAATACTCATGTTATAATTTTCAAATATTTTTAAATTAAATATGTAAGTAAATTTATTATTAGTATAATCACATATTCAGCTAAATTAAAAAATCTTTAAAGCGAAGTAATCTATAAAAAAAATCTCAAAAAAATGTTTTATGCAAAATGTGAATGTCATTTTATATGAACTTTCTCATCACTATTAAAAGTTCAATATTTTTTTCAGTGGTGCTGAATATACCTTTTTGGGGGGGGAGGGGGGTTAGCCCCCTCTGGCACTACCTGGCTACGTCCCTGAGTAACATACATGGTCTGACGTATTTTAATAGCATAGATTGTCTCCAGGGGGCAATAAATGCCATACTCACGGCGAATTAAAACCATCTCGTTGAGGACGTCAGAGATATTTCATATATCATTGAATATTTATAAAGAGTACCGTTACCTTTATACAAATAAAAACATTGTTTTTAATTAATATATAAAATAAGTTTGTTAAATATTTATTTATATGACAAAATTCTATATTTTGAAATTGTCATTATGGTGTTATAAAATATTATGGTTTTAAGAATTATAATATTAATATCAAAAGTGTTGTTTATGACTAGAAAATGTTTCTTTCGCTACAGTAAACTATAGAAAAGTGTAATACGTCTTAGTATTAGAATTCAAATTTTTGATGGATATAAATGCTTACGCACTTTTGAACAAAATTTAAATGCTTTTAGTTCTATATTGAAGCATATGTCTGTCAATTATTATCTATATAAATAAAATTGAAAATCTGTCTGTCTGTCTGTCTGCTGTCTGTCTGTCTGTCTGTCTGTTTGTCCCGTCATCACCGGAGAACGACTGAACCGAATTTGATGAAATTTTGTGGGTAGCCTAGAAATAGCCCCACTTAAAATTTAGTCCATGTTTGGAGTTTCCACAACCAGTGGTTCTCGAGATATTAGTGAAAAACGAATATTTCGTTTGTCTCATCATCACGAGAGAACGTCTGAATCGAATTTAATGAAATTTTGTGAGTAGCCTTGAAATAGCCCCTCATCAACTTTGCCCAAGTTTTGAGCTTCTAATTCCAGGGGTTGTCGAGATATTAATGAACAAGAAAGATCAATCATGCTTAAAGCATTGATTATGAAACACTTTCCAACTTCAATGCAATTTTATTTAAAAAAGTCGAAAATGCAATACATTCCTCGGTAATATTTTAAAACTTATCACGATACTACATTGATTTATTATATTTGAAAACTTAAACCTTCATTGAAAAAAATGAACTTCATTCAAAAGACAGCATTGAAATATAAATTGCGTGGTTTAAATATCTCTAAAATGCAATACATTCCACGGTAATATTTTTAAATCTATCATAATACTACGATAATTTATTATATTTGAAAACTTCATCGAAAACAACTGAAATTAATTCAAATGACGTCATAGAAAAAATAACACGCCTGGATCTCTCTATAAAAGCAGGATTTCATTCATAACTTTCTCCATTTCATTCATCACAATACTATAATAATTTATTTTATTTAAAAATTAAGACCATGGAGCTACAATTCATAAACTTTATGCTTAAAACTTCATCGAAAAATATCGTCCTTCTGTTTATAAAATCAATTAATATTTCATTCATATCAGCCATGCAGACTCCGTGGACTGAATTATTTTGTGTTAAAGAAATACAGTAATTCTAATACAACTCATTCTACATATTTTGCTGTTTACATTTTACATAGGTGAAAAATAGGCTTAATTGTAGAAATAATCAAATTTGAATGAGAATTTAAACTCAAATATATTGTCATTGTGTTGTTTTAGTATGTAGATGCACAGAATTTAAGCAGAAATAAAGTAGTTTTAGGATGGATACAACACTCAATATGAATTAAAAAGAACTTTAAAATATCACGAATTTAAAACAAGATGGATGCCATATCTCATTTTGAAGTAGGTCATGTGATCGTTTCATATCATGGTCACGTGATCGTTTCATATAAGATGTGTAATTATTATTTTAATTTTTATTTAAAAAACTACTGAATATATTTAGCTGAATTTTTTTTTATATATTTTATGGAACAATTTGACTATTACCTAAAATTTTCGAAGCAATTTGTGAATTTTAAATCCGCTTAAAAAATGTTAGAAAAATTAGGTCCCATAGGGCTCAATGTATTTCATTTTTTCAACCCGGGTTCAATCCAAAACTAATTGTGTGATATTATTCATTTATATTCCCATAGGTCCTACAGATCGTCTGAACAAAATACTAAAATTTCATTTTGATTAAGTCATTTTTACGGCAGTTATCGTGCTAACGGACAGACAGACAGACAGACAGACAGACAGACAGACAGACAGACAGACAGACAGACAGACAGACAGACAGACAGGCAGACAGACAGACAGAATGAACAAAGTCATAAACACTTTTCAACTTTGTTGTAAAGTGTTAAAAACGGAACTTTATCCTAGGAGTTCTACTCTCTAACTCCGTGGTTTATCCAAACGAAAAGGATGGAAATCGTTTGTTTAAAACGTCAACGTGAATTAAAACTTCATTTTTAACACTTTACAACAAAGTTGAAAAGTGTTTATGACTTTGTTCATTCTGTCTGTCTGTCTGTCTGTCTGTCTGTCTGTCTGTCTGTCTGTCTGTCCGTTAGCACGATAACTGCCGTAAAAATGACTTAATCAAAATGAAATTTTAGTATGTTGTTCAGACGGTCTATAGGACCTATGGGAATATAAATGAATAATATCACCCAATCAGTTTTGGATTGAACCCGGGTTGAAAAAATGGAATACATTGAGCCCTATGGGACCTAATTTGTCAAGCATTTTTTAAGCGGATTTAAAATTCACAAATTGCTTCGAAAATTTTAGGCAATATTCAAATTATTCCATAAAATATATAAAAAAAAATTCAGCGAAATATATTCAGTAGTTTTTAAATAAAAATTAAAATAATAATAACACCTCTTATATGAAGCGATCACGTGTCCATGATATGAAACGATCACATGACCCACTTCAAAATGATATATGGCATACATCTTGTCTCTAAATCGTGATTTTTAAAGTTCTTTTTAATTCATATTGAGTGTTGTATCCATCCTAAAACTACTTTATTTTTCCCTAAATTCTGTGCATCTACATACTTTAACAACGCAATGACAATATATTTCAGTTTAAATGCTCATACAAATTTGATTATTTCTACTATTAAGCCTATTTTTCACCTATGTAAAATGTAAACAGCAAAATATGAAGAATGAGTTGTATTAGAATCGCTGTAATTCTTTAACACAAAATCATTTAGTCCATGGAGTCTGCATGGCTGATATGAATTAAATATTCATTGATTTTAGAAAGAGAAGGACGATAATTTTCGATGAAGTTTTACGCATAGAGTTTTACTTACTTGTAGCTCCATGGTCTTAATTTTTAAATAATATAAATTATTATAGTATTGTGATGAATGACATGAATGGGGGAATTATTTATGAATGAAATATTGCTTTTATAGAGAGAGCCAGGCGTGTTATTTTTTCTATGACGTCATTTGAATGAATTTCAGTTGTTTTCGATAAAGTTTTCAAATATAATAAATTATCGTAGTATTATGATAATTCTAAAATTTTTACCGAGGAATGTATCACATTTTAGGGATGTTTAAACCAGGCAATTTATATTTTAATGCCGTCATTTGAATGAAGTTAATTTTTTTCGATGAAGGTCTAAGGTTTCAAATATAATAAATTAATGTAGTATTGTGATAAGTTTTAAAATATTACCGAGGAATGTATTGCATTTTAGACATGTAATATCTTTTCATATGTAATATCATGCGATAAATTGGGTGACATCATTCTCGTGGATATAGCTCGTTCCATTCATGAAAAAAGATACTTTGAGTAATACTTTTGTATTTGAACGCCAATAGTCATATATCTGCTGTGACGACTAATTGTCGACTAATGACGACTAATTGTCGAAAATTCAATATCTTGAAAAGAATATTAGTATCTACTATAAGAAAAACCTAGTTTTTTTACTGTAAAAGTACATTCATTACATTATATAAGGAAAGTCATGTGTTGCCCACATCAGTTTTTACTTTCCTTATATACATAATGTATAAGGAAATTATTGTGACGGGGTCGAAAATTCGAATTCGAGTTTTCGACGGGAGAGCACGTTTCAAGCATCCCTGATCACGAATCAAACATTTTTGAAGTGAAGTCTGTGTGTGTGTGTGTGTGTGTGTGTGTCAGTGAGTCTGAGGAGACGATAACTGACGAACGAATGGAGCGATTCGAATGAAATTTGGTACAAAAATCACAATCCGTAAACACTGGAAGCCTATTGTTTTTATACGCAATCGAATGTTCAGAACCCCCCTACATTTTCGAGTGAAATTTTGAAAAAATCGTCAAAAAATCAAAACCTCTAATAAAGTTACGCAAATAGACATTTCTTAAGTAATTTTTCATTAGAAAACGATTGACATAAATTTTAGAACGCTAACATGAACCGTTCTCGAGATATTGCAGATTTTTAAAAAACATATCAAAAAATAATATAAAATAAAAAAAAATATTGCCTATTGTGAAACATGTTCACTTATCATATGTAATACCATGCAATAAATTTGTGACATCATTCTCGTGGATCTAGCTCGTTCCATTCATGAAAAACTATACTTTGAGTAATACTTTTGCATTTGAACGCCAATAGTCATTCATTTGCTGTAAGAATAACTTCTTTCTTCGTCCATAACGCTTGGCGAGATTTTGGCGACGAATTTGGCGAAATGTCGCCAACTTGGCGACTTTTTGAAATGTTGCGAAATTACCGAAAATCTCGCCAAATGGATAAAAATGACGCTAAATCAATGAAAATGACGACCAATTGTCGAAAGTTCAATATTTTGGATAGAATATTAGTATCTACTATAAGAAAAACCAATTTTTTTTTACTGCAAATGTAGCAAATTCATTACATTATATAAGGGATATCATGTGTTGCCCACATCAGATTTTTTATAATTAAATCATAAAAACTAATGAATATTTTAATAGAAAAATATATGGTTGACATAGCAGATAGCAGAAATATTCCACCGCAAATAGCGTATTAAGGCGTATGCATAGTTAATTACTGCCGGGTGCCTATATAGCTCCCATTAACTTTGTAAAGCGGATATAGAAATCAGGAATATAGTAATTTCGATTTCAAAAATCCTGATTTTCATCATTTTAAGTATTAATAGTGGTTTTTTTAGTGGTAATAGTATACCACTTGAAAAGTCACTATTAACTAAACTGCTACTATAACTGAAATAAAGAAATTTATATATCAGCTTTCTTCTCTTAGCTATAAAATAAGACACATTTGAAAAATTAAAAAAAAAAACTACGCTAAACTCTATCTCCCTAGCAATATTGCAAACACTTGGGTGATTTTTAAAACTATACAGAATGTTGGAAAAATGCCTGTATTTTATGGATAGTGTCGGGAACGTGAATTATCTTTCTTCTGGAGTATTTCGTTTCTTTTGAAAACCAGACGGAGAAGACATCCGCACAGGCATCATTTCCCTTAACGTCAGTCTATGGTTTCCATACGACGATGGTCGAAAAAGGGTTGCCAGATTTGGCTATTTATCAACAATTTGAGGACATTTGACCAATTTCCGAACGTTTGAGGAGGACCGCAAAATAACGATTATTCAACGTGATATGAGAGATTTCCAGAAGGTTCAATACAGAGTCTATAAAAACAATCATCATTCCGTCGGAGTGCAGTTGACGTGATACGAGCTACAGTGAACTGTGATTTTTGTCAATATTTTGAGAATATTAGCGGCTGTTTTGTGAAATGACTTTCGTCAATGTTTTAAGAGTAATGTCGATTAATTTGTGAAATAAATTAACCATTTAAGTGTCTTTTACTGCATATTGTCCCTGTTTACGCTGTGCTTGAGAATAAACGTGTTACTTATCCAGAAATGTGGACTCATTCTTGTATCCTGAACGCACACCCACGATTTCATAGGATACGTCGTAACAATACTCTTGTGTTATATCTATTATTACAGCTTGTCAAATTGGGAACTTTGTAGTTAGATTTAGCCGTTTTAGGTGACCAAAGTGCCAAACCGTGGCTAAATGTAGCCATTAAATTGGTAACACTTCCATCTAAATATGCAGCGCTTTTGAAATTATTAATATTACTTTCCATTGTTATGATTAGTGAATACTAGAACCCTATTTATTTTAAACGCAATCTAACATTTGGAAGACCGCTAAATATTCGATTGATTTTTTGAAAAATCATATAATCAGTACATTTAGTAATAACTAATCATAAATAAGTAATGACGCAAAATTGTATTTTAAAACGAATGCCATAAATTTTTTAAAGCTAACTTGAACGGTTTTTGAGATATTGTAGGTTTTTCAAAAAATTACCCCAAAATTAAATGAAAATGCACAGTAATGAAAATTAACAAATACGTAACACTTGGCAAACAATTTGGCGACTTTTTAATGTGCGTGTGAGGGGCAAATTGGCAAAAATATCAGCAAATCGTCAAAAATGAAGCCAAAGTTACGAAACTGACACCAAATTAATGAATTAATAATCATCATATCATAAGGTAATAGAGTATATTGCATAGTAGGTGTTAGCAATATTTCCAATAGCATAGTTAAATTTCCCGAAATATGAGTTAATTTGGTACTTCAAAATGATTTTGCATGTTGCCATCCTGAAAACGACATATGCCAGTGTGCTTTTCAATGTTAAAAACATTGTGCGTAGATTTTGTCGCATAATTTTGCATTGAAAAAAGTAAAGTACTTCAGTTATATAGAGAAAGTCCTTTGATGCCCATATCAGATTTTTGTGTTATGTAAATATGTCAGTTGAAATTTACAAATATACACTACGAATATTAATGTCACCAATTTTGATTGCCGTGGTTTCAAATTTTATTATAGAAAATAATATTATGAAAATAGCGGTTACTAATTATGCCCTTTACCTAATTGCTCAAATACATATGTGTATGCTTTTAGATAGCAATAAATGAAGAAATATAATGTTTGCAGCACTTGGCTTTCCCTATATAATGCAATTAATTTACTTCTTTCACAGTGAAAAAATGATCTACGGTACAATGTTCTTAATGATAAATTGTACATTTGGCGTGTTACCGGATGGCAACATGCAAAACTAGTTCTCAGAACCCAATTAATATATATTTCACGCAACAAAAATAATCAATAGTGATTGCATTCGCAATAAGCAATATAGTCCATATTAAACTATTTTAAAATTAATTCATCAATTTGGCGTCCTTTTCCTGAACTTAGCGTCATTTTTTAAATGTTAACGATATGATGTCAATCTGTGACAAAATACCGTCGAAAAACGATTATTATGTTACATAAGTCGCCAAATTGATCGCCAATGGTTATAGACTGAAAGAGAGACGAGTATTTCTTATGAATAAATGCCTGTTGGCGAATGGTTAGGTGACAAATTACAAAACTCTTACACAAAATATCTTCTCTCGTGGACGAAACAAATTAGATCCACGAGAATGATGCTAACAAATATATCGCAAAATATTGCATTTGGAAAACGAACATATTTAATACTTACAAAATTAGGTAATACTATTTTAATTTTATGTGACATTTTGTTAAATTTGTTTGATAAAAATGCTATATCTCGAGAACTTTTCGTGATAATGTTTATGTTAATCCTCTTTTAATTAAAAATTACATAAGAAATGATTATTTACGTATTATTATTGAAGGTTCTGATTTTTGATGATATTTTCAAAATTTCATTTGAAAATTGCAGGTATTCTAATCATAAGAATACGTTTAAAATCAATAGACTTCCAGTATTCACTGATTGTAATTTGTGTATCACATTTTGTTCGAAACGTCCCAGTCGTTCGTTAGATATCGTCTCCACTCACGGACATACACACACATACAGAACCATCACCTCAAAAACATTGAAATTAAGTTCAGGGAGTCATGAGAGTCATGGGCTCTTCCGTCAAAAACTCGAATTCGAAATTTCGACCCCATCACAATACTTTTCTATACATTTTCTTACATATACATTCCCCATACATTCCATATACATTATATTCCCTAAATATTCCATATACATTATTTTCCTTATATATTCCCTATACATTATCTTACCTAAACATTCCCTATACATAAACTTCCCTATGCATTCCCTAGACATTATCTTCCCTATTCATTCCCTATATATTATCTTACCTATACATTCCCTATACATTATATTCCCTATACATTCTCAATATATTATATTCCCTATAGATTCCCTATACATTATCTTTCCTATACATTCCCTATACATTATCTTCCCTACATGGGAAGTAAAAATACATTTTCACAAAATTTTGCTTCTAAATATACCTGAGATGCCACCGTATAATCTCAAATATATTGTGGTCTCAAAGGAGCAATAAATGCGATATCCTCTCACATTAAAATTGTTCCATCTTACGATGTTCATAAAGATATTTTATGCATCATTGAATATTTACAAAGCGCAGTTTTATCTTTACACAAGGAGAAAGATCGTTTCTACTTAGATTAATTGAGTTTATTAAAAATGTATTTATTTTGTAAATTTCAGCAGTTTTAGGGTGTTAGAATAATGCCATAACATACCTTGATATCAGGAATAGTAGTGTTCATAGTTTTTTCTCCACATGTTGCTTTAAAAACCAAAAGTGATAAGCTTGTGCGTGCTACAATAATGCATTAGCGAGCTCGAGCATAAGCTTGCACGCTACAAAAATGCATTTTGGGTCCATAAAAATTTTATCACAAAAAATATCCTTAATTTTTGTCGAATTGTTTGCTATATTACCGTTATTTCACCACAATTGCATACATAATGTTGAATTTGGATAATTTTAGAACTCTATTAATTTTCAACTATATCAAAAATTCAAACAGTTCCCCAAAGTTTTGATTGTTGTTAAACAAATTCCCGGAAAGATCCTTAAATATTTAATGTATCACTGAAAAACTAATGAGATTGTCAGATTACAAAACGCTCTTTGGTTCTATGTAAAAATACTTGAAATCCTACTGTAGTGCAACTCATTAATATTAGTTCCGTAATTACACAGTTCTATTCAAATTGTTCATCTTTAATTTTTCCGAAATCCATGGTAATACACACGGAAAGTATTGAAATCGTGTCGTAAATCGAAACTCTGGATTTCGTCGAATCTGTACGTTTTGGAACATCTAGAATACGAAAAATATATTTTTACCATAGCATCAGTGTGTGTGTGTGTGTGTGTGTGTGTGTGTGTTTGTGCGTCTGTCTGTGAAGTGTATGTCGTCTGTCTGTGAAATGTATGTACCCAGTCTAACTCAAAAGCTAATTGAATAAATATCATAAAATTTTATATGTAGATCAGTTGTGGGTTACCCTTGTACTGATTAGATTATGGTATGATTAGGGATAAAAGGACCTGCCCTTTTTCTCAAAATGGCCGATACAAATTGTATATTTCCACGTCAGCTGAAAAACTAATTGACGAAATTTCACAAAATTTGGTAGATAAGTCACTTATGGGTTATTCTGTTATTGATTCGTTTTGGTGCGATTTGTAAAAACAGAACCTGCCTTTTTTACGAAATAGTCAGCAAAAATCGTCAAAATCTAAATTAAAAGACTACGTATGCTCAACTGTATTAATTAAGTGCATTTTTATGCTTAATTTTGATGATGAAAAGAATAAGATCATCTCCATAACTGCAGGACTGATCGTCCTCAAGATATTTTAATTTTTCTCATTTTAACCTCATTTACATTGAAAATACGTGCAGTTGCTAAATGAAAATTATTCATGTTAGTATTCTATTATGGAACGTATTCTATTATTCATGTTATTTTGTGCAAATGAACTCAATTTAGTAAACTGTGAAGAGAAAGGAGCAAATGAATTTGTGTCTGTAATAAAAGTCATCTGCTGCTCACATCAGATTTCTTTTATTTATACCATTAAATCCCAAAATATAATAATAATACAGTTCCTCTAAATTATTAACTGGTCTATCTAAACTCTTTTTGCAAATCGTACAAATCGTACCAAAACGAATCAATAACAGAATAACCCACAAGTGACTTATCTACCAAATTTTGTGAAATTTCCTCAATTAGTTTTTCAGCTGACGTGGATATATACAATTTGTATCGGCCATTTTGAGAAAAAGGGCAGGTCCTTTTATCCCTAATCGTACCATAATCTAATCAGTACAAGTATGGAACGTATTCTATTATTCATGTTATTTTGTGCAAATGAACTCAATTTAGTAAACTGTGAAGAGAAAGGAGAAAATGAATTTATGTCTGTAGTAAAAGTCATGTACTGCCCACATCAGATTTCTTTTATTTATACCATTAAATTCCAAAATATAATAATAATACAGTTCCTCTAAATTATTAACTGGTCTCTCAATATTAAAATTCAACTGTTAGTGATTGTGATTGATACCTGAGGGAGATACATTTTGTCAATCCCGAAATACGGCTCAACTGTGATGACAAGTTAATAACGTTTACTAAATGTGTACTGATGACAGACGTTTTTATAACTGCTAATGTCAACCTTGAAACAGAGTATAAAATCCGTTACATGCCTTATGATTTGGCTTATGAGTGGTATTAGAAGAAAAAAAACAGGTGTACAACATTAGATGATCTTTGATACTTGAAAGTATTCAGTCTGTATATAGGCTCTCGTCATTATCAAATATTATGCTTTTTATTCTAACGTATTAAGCTGAGCCAACACATTCTTAACTCGTACAGCATTCTTACTGATTCCCACTATAACCACTGAACTTGGCGCACCAATATTTTAGTAGACATTCTGGTTTCATCCATTGGCATTGAGGGTCAGTAACGCCTCCTTAGATAGTTGGCCCAATAACCAGGTAGTAAGTGACATCTGTATTCCCATGTATCAATTTCTCATGGGCTTTACTGATTTCGGGGATAGACATTCCTGGGGACAAAGACTTCCGTGAACTCTGCCCCAATCATAAGTATTTCAGTTATATTTGTCATCGTTGGTATCATTCCTGCGATTCCTTTACAATCCAGACATATCCATTGTTCACTAACAATGTACACTTATAACGTAACTTTATAGTAATATTTCTCATACACATTTATAGTAATATTTATAGTAATATTTCTCATACACATTTTAAAACTGCATTGTAATGTGTTAAACAAGAAAGATCAATCATGCATAAAGCATACACTTTCTAACAACGGTACAATTTTATTTAAACAAATCTAAAATGCGATACATTCAGCGATGATGTTTTTTATATTATCACAGTACTACAATAATTTGTGTTACTTAAAAACTTAAAAACAAGAGGGTAAAAGTACGTTCTAACTCCGTGCTTAAAATTTCATCGAAAAATGCAATGCTATAAAAGCGTCTGCTTCTCTATGTAAAATCAATGACTATTTCACTCATATCACCTATATTCCAGACTCCAGAGTAAAATAATTTGCGTTAAAATAATTCAGCAATTCTTATACAACTGATCTTACAACTTGATATGCTTACATTCTGCATGCGTTAAAATTAGACTTCGTTGTAGAAATAATCAAAGTTTGATGATCATTTAAATTAAAAATATTGTAATTGCGTTGGCGAAAAATATAGATGCTCAGAAAATATGCAAAAATAAAGCGGTTTTAGGACGGATGCAACATTAAATATAAATTTGAAAGAACTTTAAAAATCATGATTTTTACTCTGGGGGGAAAATATGGATGCCATATTTTGTTTTGAAGTATTTCACGTGATCTCTTCATATAATATGGGTGTAAATAATATTTAAAATTTTATTTAAAAAACTACCGAACATATTTTGCTCAAATTTGTTTTATATATTTTATGGAATAATTTTAATATTTTCTAAAATTTTCAAATCAATTTGCGAATTTTAACTTTACTTAAAATTTTTTCGAAAAATTAGGTCCCATAGGGTTCGATGCATTTCACTTTTCCAACCCGGGTCCAATTCAAAACTAATTGGGTGATGTTATTCATTTACATTCCCGTATGTCCTACGGAACGTCTGAAAAACATACTAAAATTTCGTTTTGATAAATTCGTTTTTACGGGAGTTATCGTGCTAACGATCAGACAGAGTGACCGAAGTCATAAACACTTTTCAACTATATTCAAAAGTCTTAAAAAAGGTTTATTGACATAAACTTTTAAAATATTCCACCAGGGTGTCTTGGTCATGTGTTTTACTAATAATGTGACCTTCAGTTAAAAATCGTGCATTGATTAATATTTCTAGCATTTCAGAATCTCCATAAAAAAGAAAATCCTTGAAGTTCTGAAACAGCTTTAAAAATTTCGAGTTATAATTTAATTGAAAATTCTGTGAGAAATGTTTCTCTCGGAAATAAAAGGCTAAAATAATTGGATGATTTTTTTTCATTCTCTATGTGTTACAACAGATGCTTATATTAACAAAATATTTTTAATTGGCGTTCAGTTTTCGCGTTGTACAGGTTACGTTTCATACAGGGAAAAGTAACCTAAATTCCATATTTTAATATCGTACAGTGCTAAAAATATTGTCCGCTTATTACAGTATTCCGCTTCCAACAGGCTCCGTTTAAAACAGGTTTGACTGTACAGGCATTATTTAATTTCTTAAACGTTTTTATATTTAACTGTCATATTTTTATCTTAACACTGTCTAATGACACATCTCAATATATGCGATTACGAACAAAGCAAACGATTCACTAATTCCGTGATGTACAGCAACGAAGTAGAGTAAAATATTTTCCGCTAAATATATATATATATATATATATATATATAATATATATAAAATATATTCCGATAAAAAATATTTTCCTCTTATTACATTATTCCGTTTCCTACAGGTTGCGTTTAAAACAGATTTAACTGTAACACAGTATTTAATTTGCTAAACATTTCTATATTTAACTGTCATATTTTTCTCTTAACACTGCCTAATGACACATCTCAATATATGCGATTCCGAACAAAGCAAATCAATCAATAATTCCGTGATTTACAGTATTCAATGAAGCAGAATAATTTATCGTAAACAAGTTCCGGGCATGTTTCGCCAACCATTAACAACACCGAATCATTTACAGCGAAAATGCCCGTTAACGCAATTCTGCCGTAGCCCACCGTTGATAATTTAATGCACTCTAGAGGGCAATAGAGGAGATTCACGAAGGGATTTATTTTATCCTTCCTTATTCTCTTTGTGTACAATATTTGATCTGCTACAGGGCCTATAGTCCTATCGTAAAACACTCCACCAGATAATGTTTCCTCGATAAAATTGGAGGCTATTTGTATTCCATAAAATTTCCGTTTTTCATCAACGACCCTTTATACTCATCTCAATTTTCAATTTCAGTTTCCACAAGAAGTATCATCAGGGGTCCTTTTATTTTACCTATACACCAATTCTTATTATCTTCCCGTTACCTTTTTCAGTCCGTATTTTAGTTCAGCATTTTTGAGTGGTTGACTCTCGGATCACCAATCACGTACAGAGTTGAAACACGATTCACGGATATACAGGGTCTTTCGAAAGTCCGTATAAATTTTAAAAATTCATTAAAAATCGAAAAATCATCGCATTGAGGTACGGTTTGTACCATAAGTATTGCTAGGACGGGGGTTTTTTTGACGTGAAAATATTTTGTAGTTTAAAAAATCACCTATAGGTGGCGGTGAATGAATTGGAAAGTCAAAGAAAATACCTTACTGTACGTGTCAAATCGTGTGACAAGCCCAAGTAACACTGAACAGGTGATAGGGACTTTTCTTTCTTTAGATTTTTTCCTAAATCGGAATTTTCGCAAAGAATTTGATGCTGATTCACCGCTCACGTAATACAACTTCACTAACAAGGCTTTCTCGATCAAAGTTAACATTCTCGCAAAAACTTCTTCTTCGCACCGTTTACTAATGAATCAAATGAAGAATCTACAGAACACTACAGCTCTCTTATAACAGCCTCATTTGCATACTTCCGGAAGATGTATTCGGGTAAGCGCCACCTATAGGTGATTTTTTTAACTACAAAATTTTTTCACGTCAAAAAAACACCGTCCTGGAAATTCTTATTGTTCAAGCCGTATCTCAATGCGATGATTTTTTGATTTTTAATGAATTTTTAAAGTTTATACGGACTTTTGAAAGACCCTGTATATCGTACCTGTATGTCAAAATTCCAAGTCATTATGTTACGTCCTTATGTCATTTGCGTACGTCATGACTATGGTTTTGCCTTTTTCGTGCATTGTTTTTGCGATCTACCGTTCCATGTCTCCAGATGAAAAGTTTTCCTCTTCTATCGTCTTTATGCATAATAGGTCACGCATAATATTGTTAAGAAACATCCCCTAGAACCATATGTGTACACGCTGGATACAAGAACGATTTTAAGTTTTTGGATAACTATCGCTTATTCACAAGCACAAAGTAAACATGAACAATATACAATCAAACAGCACTTAATAGATCCACTAATTACACAGAATAACTATTATTATTCTCAGAATGTTGACAAAAGTAATTTCACAAAACAATCGCCACTATTCTCAAAACATTGACAAAAGTCACAGTCCACAGTAGCTCGTGTATTGTCAACTTGTCAACTGAACTTCGATTCAGTGATAACTCCTACATTTACAGTTTCTCCATAGGAACTTCTGGAAATCTCTATATCTCAAAGAATAATCGTTCTATCGAGAAGTTTCTGGAACATTCCGGAAGTCGCCAAATGTCGTTAAATAAGCGATAAATTGCCAAATCTGGCAACCTTGCATCTAACTGGAAAATCTTGGAAACCCTCGGCTCACGTCATTCTGACGTCATAGATTGTGTGTTTTTTTCACCTGGCATTCCAGATAGACAAAATAGGAGGCACCAAAGGGAATATTGAGCGTTCGCAACAATATTGTTTCTGCGTCAATTTCGCCAAAATTAATAAGAGGGAGGACAAGGCAGCAAAATCTAAATCTGGAAATGAAAACTAAAAAATAAGTAATAAATTATGCCAAAAAATCAGCTCTTTAACGTCCTCCCGTACTAAACATTGACTCACAAAAAAGTAGAAAGCAATTTTTAATAACACGTGAAATCGAATCAAGTTGAATGTGTACGCAAATTCAAATCAAAACTATGTTATATAAATCTTACCCTGTGTAATGCCAGAAATGTAAAGTATTAAATATTTGGAAGGATTAAAATGATAGAACCAGGATTGCGGGCGGATTATCCCCACGCTAAGCAGGTGGGCGATAGTATACTGGTGGCCCCATATCTTACATACCACGCCCCATGTTTACATACCACGCTAAGCCGTTTGGCGGCAACCAAGACGACGACCCCATGTCTACGGATTAGCCCTCAGCTCTACATTCCAGCACGTAGGCCGCCGACCGAAAAAGGGATATAAGTGAGAGTTGCTAAAAATTGAAGGTGAGAATTGGTTTAAGCAGGCTGTTGGAGTTGGACTAGAAAAGAGTAAGCGGCTGTAGCAGTGTTAAGTTGTGTGTGCGTCTCTGATATAGGAATTCGAAGGAGAGCTCATGTTCATCTGGTATTGCAAGTGTAAAGTGTGACAAAGCATTGTGATACTGTAATCACATATCTTGATACGTAACCCTGGGAAAAAAGGGAATGGTGTAAATATAGTGAAATGTATACTATGTTTGTGATTTATGTTTATAGCTAGGCCTTTGCACAGACGGAATTGGGATTCTTTTGGCGCCTTTGGGTTGTGTGAACACTGACATGGATTGTAAATATTCAGAGATTTAATTGCAGCAAAATGTCAAATTTGAGCTGCAAATCTTTGAGAATTTATAGCCCTGTCAGGTGTGGCTCGCGTCGGGGTACCTCCTTGGGACCACCCGGTTGTCGAGAATGCCCTCTGGTTCTTGTATTTTAGTGGAGAGCATAAAAAATGAGCGTCGCTTCAAAGACCAATGGTGAAGCATTTTTGGACCTCCTCCTTTTTTATAGCGTTTGGGAACATCGAATGAGAGTTGGGGGGATTTCCTCCCTGTTTTGTGTCGTTCCCCTTATTTGTAAAGTTTGGATTTTTTATGAAATGTGAAAATTAGTCAGTTGCTTTTCTGAACTCGAGAAGAGAGCACTCCAAGTGCGTAGCACTTGTGTTTTTGTGTGAAGCCCGCTCCGGCGTGCATTTTTGATGCATCTCTGACCCGGCATCCGCGGTTCCTATCTCGGGCGGCAAATGCCTTTGCCGAGGGGCCGACGTAGTCAGTCCGGTAAAGAAGGCGACTCGTAGCCAAGATGAGCCGAGCCTAACTCAGCGCGAGGGCGCATTTTCTTTGGGCGGTGGCGACCAGAAAATGGAAGAATGTCGTCATGTTTTTATTTGGTTGCAGTACACACAGCTCTACCACCAAAACGGCGCTATGTAGGACCTTGCTCCTTTAGCTGCATTTAAGCCGTGGTAGCTGTAATACTGTGTGCACGGAATATTTGCGGAGCATCAATCCAGGGCTCCTAAGCAGCAGCCAATCTCTACAAATAGAGTATCTGATCTCCACTCTTTAGGTAAGGGCCTGTACGCATGTTCACTCAAGAGCCGCTGGGACTTAAGCCATCGTTTAAGAGGAGGAGAAGGAAAGTGGACAGTGTGCCCATCTCCAAAATAATACTTGGCAAAAGATTTTCGTCACCTGATGATACGCAATAGTGTTCGCAGACTGGTAGTGTTTTCCATGAACTATTCAAATAAATGAACCAAACTTCAATTAAGCGTGCCACCCATTCCAAAGGGCAGAGGTCAGCTACAGCACTCAGTGGAGTTCGTATGTAATGAAGGTATGAAAATTAGATATTTGATTTAAAATGTGTATATGAATGTTTAAGCTTAATTTGTGTGAGCTAATAGTAATAAGGGCAACTTATGATAAAGGTGATATTTTTCAAAATAAAATTATAATGTGTTTTCTTTAAAAAAAGTGATTAATTACAAGTTTGGGTAAATAAAAAAAAATATACAAATTAATGCAAGATAAACTGTGCACCCCGAGGTCAAGTTAGGTAAATTTGGAACTCATTTGTAATTGTGTATTTTTGTATATTAATGTTTAAAATTGAGATTTCATGTGTTCTATAAATAAATTGTTAGTTGGCCACAAAAAGGGAGTGATTAATTATTTTAACAAAACGCAATGTACTTTGGTCCAATCGGACCCCACTATACGTTAACGCGGTTGAGCCTGGTGGAACTATTTGGTGAGTATCTTTAATGTATTTATGTGTTTAAGTTTGATTGTATTTATGTGTAAAATCCACCTCACCACAAGCATCGGTGTTACCCAAGTTATATGAAAGAAGATCAGGTACCGTACAATTAACTATATGAGGATAACCTCTCTGTCTAAATTTGTGTTTTTAAGGAAAAGCTAATTAATGCATCCCACCAAGTGCTCCAACCAAATATCAATTCATCTGGCATTATACCCCCCGAACTACCTTTGAGATGTATTCCACTATTGTGATACTTACTGAATTTGTAAAACTAAGGAGTGTAAATTAAGTATGTGATAAATAAATGTTAGTTCCTTTACTATTAACCTTATTTTTAGTTTGTTAACTTAGTATCCCGTTAAGCACAAAAATGGGTGGGTTTTGCGGCCACCAACGCAATGTACACAGCAGTATGTTTAGAACATATTACATGTATAATCAATATACAAATTAATAATTAATTTAATGTAAAATGCATTTTTGACAATTATAATTTTAATAAATAAAATTAACAATCTGCACACCCTGCACCAATATAGATTTTAGGTAAAATTTTCGAAACTATTGCATCTGCCTACATACACTGGCGGAAAATAAAATCCCAACACCAAGAAGCAATTAATTTAGAAGAATGAAATTTAGGGCAAAGCAATTGTGTAGGTAACATATTTATTTGATTAAAGTTTCAAGGTCACAAGTTAAAGTATGCGCGAGAAGAGCCATTTCAAATGTGAAATGGTGGTACATTAATAACTGCTGTAATCGCCATGATTTTGAATGCAAGCATGCAAAAGTGCATGCATTGTGTCGAACAGGTGCCCTATGTCATTTTGTCGGATGGAGTTCCATGCCTGTTGCACTTGGTCAGTCAAATCAGTAGCGGTTGATGCTGGTTGTGGATGACGCTGGATTTGTCTTCCAATAATGCCCCATACGTGCTCTATGGGAGAAAGATCTGGTGATCTCGCAGGCCAAGGCAACATGTTGACACCCTGTAGAGCACGTTGGGTGACAGCAGCGGTATGAGGGCGACCGTTATCCTGTTCGAAAATACCCTCTTGAATACTGCTCATGAATGGCAGCACAACCGGTTCAGTCACCAGTCTGATATACAACGTTGTTGTCAAGGTGCTTGGGATAACGACGAGAGTGCTCCTGATGTCATAGAAAATAACTCCCCAGATTATAACTCCTGATGAAGGTCCAGTGTGTCTACGCCGCAGACAGCTTGGTTCCAAGAGCTCACCTGGAATCCTTTTTACCAACATACGACCATCACTAGCACCAAGACATAAACGGCTCTCATCTGAGAATACAACAGATCTCCACTCCGCACTCCAATGAGCTCTAGCTTGACATCGCAGATGGCAGTGATTCGAAGTTAGTGGTATGAACGCTACAGGCAGTCCGGCTCGGATCTGTCCCTCAATTAATCGATTTCTTACAGTTTGTTGTGTCACTCTAGGGCCAACAGAAGCTCTAATTGCTGCTGCAGATGCAGTACGATCCACTACAGCCATGCGGCGAACACGGCGGTCTTCCCTCTCAGTAGTGGCCTGTGTGCGGCCGAACCCCGGTCTTCAGACCTTCCCATGACCACTGCTGCCAACAATCATGTACAGTGGATACATCCATGCCAAATCTTTCTGCAATATTGCGGAAAGAAAATCCAGCTTCTCGTAGCCCTATTATACGGCCTCTTTCAAACTCACTAAGCTGCTGATACTGCCTTCTTCATCTCCTTAAAGGCATTCTTGACTCAAATCTAGCTCACAACGTCCAATCCGGATGATAAATAACGCTCACGAAGTTTACATCGCGTATGTAAAGCAAACGTGATTTGAATGATCATAGTGGCGCAGCTATCGCTACTCTTATTCATCTACCGCGAAATTTGAATATGCGTCATATTTCATATGTGCAAAAGCGCGCCACCTAAATTTCGTGTATCTAGCACAACTCGTTCTTAGTGTTGGGATTTTATTTTCCGCCAGTGTATATCCTCATTTCCGACAGTTTGATATATTATCAATTTTAGATAATGATTCGATTTAAATAGTACTTATAAAGAAATTTAACATTCACAATCATGTACAAATTGCTATATTATTATAAATGACACTGTCCATTAAAGCATTCTATTAAAATATTTAAATGAATGCTCCTAAAATAAGGTTAGGGATCCCTGTTCTCACTATACAAAACTGGCAAATATGAAAAATAGAAACATCCTGGTACCATTTGTACACATACACAAAAAAAAAATGAAATTTAATCAATATAGTCCAAAATAATATATCAGTTTATGAGAAGACGTACTCGTACTACTTGCATTCTCGTAGAAGACAAGTGTATTAGTGGAAGATTATCCGTACAACAATATATGAGTTTTACAATATTTTCTAACATAAAACAGATGTCATATTCCATAAAATATAAAAGCAGGAAAGATCAATCATGCATAAAGCATTGATTATGAAGCACTTTGCTACTTTAATGCATACTTATATAAACATCTCTAAAATGCGATACATTCCTCGGTAGTATTTTTTAAATTATCACATTACTACATTAATTTATTATATTTGAAAACTTCATCGAAAACAAACGAACTTTATTCAAAAGACGTCATCGAAATATAAATCCCCTGGCTGTCTCTAAGAAAGCAGCTCTTCATTCATAAACTCTTTTCCATTCCTTTAATTTATCACAATACTATAATAATTTATTTCATTTAAAAACTTAAGACCATGGAGGTACAAATAATTAAACTCTGTGCTTAAAACTTCATCGAAAATATCGTCCTTCTCTCTGTAAAATCAATGAATATTTCATTCATATCAGCTATATTGCAGAGTCCATGAGCTAAATAATTTTGCGATAAAGAAATGCAGCAATTCTTATACAACTCATTTTACATCTTTTGGTATTTACATTCTCCATAAGTGAAAATTAGGCTTCGTTGTAGAAATAATCAAATTTGGATGATCATTGAAATTCAAATATATTGCAATTGCGATGTTTCAGTAAGCAGATGCACAGAATTTAAGCAAAAATAAAGCGGTTTTAGGACGGATTCAACACTAAATATGAATTAAAAAGAACTTGTGTCAAAATCACGATTTTGACACAAGAAGGATGACATATTTTATTTTGATGATCTCTTCATCTAATGGTCACATGATCGCTTCACATAAAAGGAACTATTATTTTAATTTTTATTTTAAAATCTACTGAATTTTTTTTATATATATTTTATGGGATAATGTGAATATTTTCTAAAACTTTCGAAGCGATTTGTGAATTTCAAATCCGCTTAAAAAATGTTTGAAAAATTAAGTCCCATAGGGTTCAATGCATTTTATTGTTTCAACCCGGGTTCAATCCAAAACTAATTGGGTGCTACTATGTATTTACATCCCCATAGGTCCCACAGACCGTCTGAATAACATACTAAAATATCATTTTCATAAAGTCATATTTACGGCAGTTATCGTGCTAACGGACAGAATGAACAAAGTCTTAAACACTTTTCAACTGTGTTGTAAAGTGTTAAAAAGATTCAGCAAAATATGTTCAGTAGTTTTTAAATAAAAATTAAAATAATAATTATACCTATATTATATGAGGAGATCAGTGACCCACTTCAAAATGAAATATAGCATCGACTTTTTCCCAGTGTAAAAATAGTAATTTTTTAAGTTCTTTTAAATTTATAGTAATTTTTAAAGTTCTTTAAAATTTATATTTAGTTTTCCATTCGTCCTAAAACTGCTTTATTTTTGTGTATTTTCTGTGCATCTATATTCTGTGCCAACGCAATTACAATATTTTTCAGTTTAAATGATCATCAAACTTTGATTATTTCTACAATGAAGTCTAATTTTAATAGAAGCAGAATGTAAACAAGTGGTTGCAAGATGAGTTGTATAGGAATTTATGATTTTATTTCAAGAAAAATCGTTTATCTCTGAAGTCTGGAATAAAAGTGATATGAATGAAGTATTCAATGCTTTTATATAGTCTATGTATATTTCGATGACGTCATTTGAATAAAGTTCATTTTTTTTTTGTTGAAGTTTTACGTTTACAAATATAGTAGATTATTGTAGTACTGTGATAATTTAAAATATCAGCTCTGAATGTATCGCATTTTAAAGATTTTTAAATGAAATTGCATTTAAGTTGGAAAGCGGTTCATAATCAATGCTTTACGCATGATTCATATTTCTTGTTTAGTAATATTTCGACAACCCCTTATTCCAGAAACTTGAAACTGGGACTAAATGTTAAGTGTGGTTATTCAAAAATCACCCCAAAATTTCATGAAATTCGGTGTAGCCTTTCTTCCGTGATAATGAGACACACGCACACACATACAGACGGAAAGATAGACATATTTTCAATTTTATTTATATAGATTTTTAACACTTTACAACACGTAAAAAAGTGAACACTTTACAACATGTTGAAAAGTGTTTATGACTTTGTTCATTCTGTCTGCCTGCCTGCCTGTCTGTCTGTCTGTCCGTTACCACGATAACTGCCGTAAAAATGACTTTATGAAAATGAAATGTTAGTATGCTGTTGAGAAGATCTGTGGGACCTAGGGGAATATAAATGAATAATATCGCCCAATTAGTTTTGGATTAACCGCCGCTTGAAAAAATGAAATACATTGAACCCTGTCATGTCGCAATTCTGCGCGCCATGAGCCTTTCGTGTTTTTCTGAGGGAAAAACTCTTTTCTTTCCTTCCGTGCCTGTGCTGTATTTTGGTAGGCCTTGTCTGAATTGGTTTTGCGTTAAAAGCTGTGTTTCGTCGGAATCCGTTGGCTCGGAGCAGGATTTCTGTCTCGCCTGGATGTGTGACGTGTGGTCTTGAGGAGAAGCCTGTTGCTGGGGCTCGCTTGCCTGCCAATCAGGAAGCAGCGTTGAGGAGAAGTTTTCGGTGGACTCTTGAGGCTCAGGGGATTCGGCTTGGAAGTACCGCTTGGAGTGGTCGCTTCGAAATTTTGTCTTAAAAACTTTAAGACAAAGGCTTTGGCCAAAATGGCTAATTTTTCCTGGATGGAGATAATTTGTTTCTGATGAAACCACGATCCATTCCTGGAGCCTGGATGAAGAAGTTCCTGGAGAAGATTCGACGTTCTATATCAAATTTCTAAATTTACTTTTTTTATTCCAGGATGATTTATCATGGATCGAGATTGTTACTTTTGGTTTGAACTCGGATGGACGATCTACTTGGAATTTATCTGGCTTAAAGCCCTGTTGAAATATGGGATGTCCTGGATCCTCATTTTGGAAATTAATTCGGTTCCCTTCAAGTAGTGCTTATTTCGAACTTGGAACTTTTCGGTGCATTTTTGGTTTAGTCCCTCGGTACAGGTAAACTCTTAATGTTATGGAACAAGGGTTCCGACTGAAAGAATCTGGTTAATCTAAATGCAAACAGGCACACTAAATATGTTTAAATTAGAATAATTCTAGCATTGCTGAATTCAAGGTAATAAGTAAATTGAATTTTGTTGAGATTCATGATATAAGTAATAGCATTTTATTTGAATTCATAATGAATAGTGATTGAAATATCATTGAGCAGAGCATAATATGAAATGATGATTGTTTAATGATAACGGTAGCTCTGAATTATTTTTGAATGTTAATTTTAAAGTAAATTGAATGATTATATAAAAAGTGATAATGATTTAATAAATAGATTTGTTTGAATTGATAAATGTGTATTTCATCTTGTATGCCTTCATGTTGTTTGCTCACTGATTACCATCTAGAATATAATTCTTCTAGACTGGGGAAACGTCACTTAAATAATAATGCCTGGGTTAATAATTATGACTCCAACCACTATAATTTTCCATATTGTTTTATGCTGTGATATGTACGATCACTTGGCTTTTTGTGTGTAGCGGAATCTGTTCCCTCAAGTTGGTTCAGAAACCGCTACCACAAACCCTGTGGGACTTAATTTTTCAAACATTTTTTAAGCAAATTTAAAATTCACAAATTGATTCGAAAGTTTTGGGAAATATTCAAATTATCACATAAAATATCTAAAAAAAAATTCAGCAAAATATATTCAGTAGTTTTTTAAATAAAAATTAAAATAATAATTACACTTTTTATATGAAACGATCATGTGACAATTATATGAAGAGATCACGTGACTCACTTCCAAATAAAATATGGCTTCCATCTTGTCTCAAAATCATGAATTTTAAAGTTCTCGTTAATACATATTTTGTGTTGTATCCGTCGTAAAACTACTTTATTTTTGCTTAAATTATGTGCATCTACATACTGAGACAGCGCAATTGCAATATATTTGAGTTTAAAAGATCATCAAATTTTGATTATCTCTACAACGAAGCCTACTTTTCACTTATGGAGAATGTAAACACCAAAAGCTGTGGAATTAGTTGTATAAAAATTGCTGCATTTCTTTAACGCAAAATTATTTAGCTCATGAAGTCTGCAATATAGCTGATATGAATGAAACATCCATTGGTTTTACACAGAGAAGCAAACGATTTTTTCGATGAAGTTTTAAGCATAGGGTTAAATTGCTTGTACCTCCATGGTTTTAAGTTTTTAAATAAAATAAATTATTATAGTATTGAGATGAATGAAAGGAATGGAAAACAGTTAATGAATGAAATGCTGCTTTTATAGAGAGAGCCAGGCGATTTATATTACGATGACATCATTTGAGACGTTATTTTTGACGTCATTTGAGACTTCATCATGATGGCGTCATTTGAGACGTCATCACGTTGACGTCTTTGACAGTTCATTTGTTTCCGAGGAAGTTTTCAAATATAATAAATTATTGTAGTATTATGATAATTTTAAAAATATTACCGAGGAATGTATCGCATTTTAGAGATGTTTGAACCAGTCAATTTATATTTCAATGCCGTCATTTGAATGAAGTTCATTTTTTTTCGATTAAGTTTCAAGTTTTCAAATATAATAAATTAATGTAGTATTGTGATTATTTTAAAAATATTACCGAGGAATGTATCGCATTTTAGAGATGTTTACATAAAATTGCGTTGAAGTTGAAAAGTGTTTTATAATCAATGCTTTTTGCATGATTGATCTTTCTTGTTTTTATTGAGTTTGCTTACACCTTTTGGTTTAAATTCGTTTATTATGAAAACGTATTTGTTTCTTTTCCATGCACAACTGCTCTGTAGGAAAGGACATCGGAAAACTTGTTTTATTTCTTAATATATTTATTGAACATATTTTTTACAATTACGAAGCAATTCTATCTTTAAGTATCTTCTTATTCCCGTTTAATAACGATGTGTTTCAATTTATAAGATGAAAGCTCAAATCTTAACATTCAGGATTCAACGAAGTAGAATATTTTCTAGTAAACAAGTATCACGCATGTTTTGCCAATCATTAATATTACAGAATCATTTACTATGAAAATGTCCTTTAACACAATTCCACATGTATTTCTTAGTAGGGCAATATAAGTAATGCAATGGAAGGATATAATTTCTTTGTTTTATTTCCTTACGCGTCATATTTAACATTTCATTAAGTGCCAGTTGTCATATAAGTTTCTGCAACAAAATACGAGTCATTATTGTAGAGTGTAATAGATTGCAATCACGATTAATAAGCATTCCAAATATTAAGTTACAATTGAATCTACGATTATGCGCACGGAAAAATTTCGAATACGATTACAATTACGATTACAGAAAGTTTCAGATTATGAATATGATCTCTATTACCCTAAAGTTGCCATTTCAGATTATGAATATGATTAGGATTATATTAAAGATGCAATTTTAGAAATATAAATATACTTTTAAATATAATAATATACAGTCTTTCAAAAGTAAGTATAAACTTTAAAGATTCATTAAAAATCGAAAAATCATCGCATTAAGGTACGGTTTGTACCATAATTATTGCTAGGACGGGGTTTTTTTTTTTGAAGTAAAAAATTTTTTTAATTTAAAAAATCACCTATAGGTGGCTCTGAACGCATTGGAAAGACAATTAAAATAACTTACTGTACGTGTCAAATCGTGTGACAAGGCTAAGTAACCCTGAGCAGGTGATATGACCTTTTCCTTTCTTTAAATTTTTCCTAAATCAGAATTTTCACAAAGCATCAGATGCTGATTCTCCGCTCAAGAAATACAGCTTCGCTAACAAGGCTTTCTCGATGAAGTTAACATTCTCGCAAAAACTTCTTCTTCGCACTGTTTACTCATGAATCAAATGAAGAATCTACAGAGCACTACAGCTCTTTTAAACCAATCTCATTTGCATATTTCTGGAAGATGTATTCGGATAAGCGCGACCTATAGGTGATTTTTTAAACTACAAAAATTTTTCACGTCAAAACAAAAACCCTAACCTGGCAATACTTATGGTACAAACCGTACCTCAATGAGATGATTTTTCGATTTTTAATGAATTTCTAAAGTTTATACGGACTTTTGAAAGACCCTGTATATAAATATAATATAATTATGAATTTATTTTTTATTTGTTTGCTTCGCGTAACTTATTTAATTTTTTACTAAGTGCCTAGAGTCATGTAGGTCTATGCAATAAATGATAACTTACTATTATTCATTTGCGGGACAGGACGATTTTGTTGTGCATTTAGATCGACTACCTTTTAAAGCGTCGATTCTAATAAGAGTTTTATTTGTATATTGTAACACAATATTTGTATTACATGTTTCCACCACAATTACAAATGCCAACCAAAATAATGAACTATCTAAATGCTGCAGAGGGAGCCAATCACAACAAATGCATATATAAACAGTGGTCATCCCCGTCTGCAGCAACAGCGAATGGTAGATGTGGTAGGGAATGAATGGGGGAAAGAAAAAGCGCCTCAATGCCGTATTCAAAAAAACTCCAGTGGACTTAAAACTTTCGAACGAGTCAGCATCATGTTTTCTTGGGTTTGTGAAAAGTGTCTATAGAATGTGAGCAACAAAATGGTAGCGAGTGCAGTTAGATGTGTAACGGTTTTCCTACATCATTGAAATAGCACGAATATGCACGTAACACAAAGAGAAAAGGTAACCAACTTTCAATTGTCACTATTAGCACGGAAGGCACACCTTTAACGATTATTAAAATAATTGACTACCAGTTCGTATGAGTAGACCATATGAACGAGTTCGTAAATATTGAACTATAAGAACTATTCTTTATCGATTGTTTAAAGGAAACTGTTTTTAAGAAATTTAAGTCAAAGTTATTATGTGTGTAAATATATATATATATATATTAATGTAGTATTGTCAGTATTATGTGTCTTTTAATAATTGATTTAATTATAGCATAGTTACTCCAGATACAATAGATATCTATTAAGTAAAATATTAAAATAAATTGAGCAATTAAGCATGTGTATTTCTTTATGTTTTGTGTGTTCGTATTCCGAGCTTGAGAACCGGGATCTTACATACTCCACCCTTAGTGGCGGCATCATAGGTAAGTCCTATACTGGTAATTTTTGATAAGGACAATTTTACCTTATGACATGATGTCGCCGCGCGAATTGGTGCCGTATGTGGTCAAGTTCGGAGAGAATTATAATTTGAATAAGAGAAAGTAAAAATATAAATAAAAGACAAAATTAAATTTAATAATGAGTTTGAATATAATAGTGAATTTAATAATGAATTTAATAATGAATTCAATAACGAGATGTAACTCAGTATAATGATAGGAATATGCATGAAAATGATAATTTAAATATGTATTGTATTATTGTATATATATGTGTGTATTAGTATAAATATTTAGTATATAGTCAGAAGTGTATAACAGTGTATTAAATCATGGCGCCGAATAAAACTAGGCAAAGTAATAAAAGAGCGAGGCAAGATCCTCCGATTAACAATATGCAGCAGGAGGTAAATGTAAATAGCAGTATAACAGATAATTCGGATGTAACAAATAACGCAGTCCATGTGCAAATGCCCACAAATCAAACGCAGCAAAATACATCGTTGCCAATTATGCAGATGTTGCCATCATTTGATGGGCAAAAGGAAAATAATGTCAATTTTTTTACCATACAATTTAAGGAAATAGCGGATTTAACATCATGGTCCGAACAAGAGAAAATTATAATTGTTAAATCAAGATTAAAGGGGAAGGCTCAACAATTTCTAGCAGAAAATATTGCTCTGCAAAAGGAAAAATCATATGAAAAATTCATGGAATTATTAAAAAACAAATTTGAAAGGAAACAAACATTAGTGCAAAAACACAACAATTTTAACAATCTGAAACATTTACCAAATATGACAATTAAGGAGCTTGCACAAGAAATCGAAAACCAGGCAATAATATTTTTAGAGATAGACGGAACAATGGATGCAAATGTACAAAAAATTATAGAGAAAATTAAACTGACTAAATTTTTACAGATAGTCAGAGAAGATTTAAGAACAGAAATTAAAAAAAATGACCCGAAAACCTTTGACGAAGCAGTGAAAATAGCTGAGGTAATAGAATCCGCATTGGAGGAAGATAGTGATTGTGTAAATAATATTGAAGTAGAGAATAAAATAAGTGAGAATGTGGAAATAAATCATGTAAAAACTGAAAATAATGCAGAAAAGCCGCCACAGAAATTTTGTATAGCGTGTGGCCGTAACAATCACTGGATGTCAGAATGCTTTACGCTTCAAAAAGTACAAAATAATTTAAAAAGGGCATTCACAAATGAAAACAGCACTCAAGAAACCCCCATTTATCAACAAAGACCCACTAATCAAAATAATTATGCACATTATAGTAGATCAAATTTCCGAAGAGGTAATTTCATAAATAACCGGGGAATACGGCGACGTGCAGGAAACAACAACAGACAATTTCAAAGTAATAACAGAAGATCATATCAGAATAATGGACCACATTATGAAAGCAATCATAGGCAATATCAGAATAATGAATATTTAAACTAAGAAAGGGACCTCGAAATAAAAGACAAATAGGAAGTTATAAGGCATCAAATAAGGATTCGAGATCCCATATAATTGCAAGCAAAATTAATAAGGATGCACAAAATTTAAATGAACATTTACTGAATTCAACGTATGGACAGAGTGACGCACTGCCAATGATCAACGTAAATTTAGAGAACATAAAAACAGTGGCTCTCATAGATAGTGGCGCAAGTGTCAGTTTATTATCAGATAGAATTTTTCAAGAAATCAAAAATAAAATAAAAATAAACTATTTATCTAGACAAGTAAAAATCCAAACCATGACCAAGGAAAACATACAATTCTCAAAATGCATAAGCTTCAGCTTTAAAATTGAAAACAAAAGATGCAAAAATTCATTTTTTATAACTAAACAATTAAACAACACACCTTATGAAATAATTTTAGGATTTGACTTTCTCAAAAATCATCATGCCATAATTGACACAAATAAATTAATATTAAAGTTTGTCAAAGAATCCATATCTATACCATTTCAAGACAAAAATCAGAAGAAAGCACAGGAACCAGAAAATAATAATACAAGAGTTGAACATATTCAATGCTTAAATGCAAGCTTAGCGCATAAAATTAAATTACTCCCTCAAGAAACAAAATCAATAAAATTAAAATTAAATGAAAACTATTTTGAGGATAAGGAAGTATTGTTAAATATTACAAATACGTTAAAAGATTTACACGCTGAGTATTCTTTACATTATGTAAATAATAGAAAATTTATTTCTACTCTTTTAACAAACAAAACAGAAGAAGAAATTCAACTTAATAAAAATATGATTTTCGGAACTGTAACACCGCAATTTGAAATTTTTGAAGAAAAACATAATGATGATAAAATTTTACAGGTCAATAATATAGAGAGTTTAAATAACCCACAAAAAATGGACATTTCAGCTTTACGAAAAGCGGAATTAACACCGCAAGATTTTAAACTCGATCACTTACAAGAAAATGAAAAACATATATTGCTAAAATTACTGTTACAAAATTATGATGTATTTTCGAAATCATACAAAACGCTGGGAATGACAGAAGAAATAGTACCGGAATTTAATTTACTACACCAGTACCCAATACAGTGTAAACCTTATCCCTTGCCAAAAATGTTAAAACCTGTACTCGAAAGTGAAATAAAACAGTTGTGTGAAGCAGGAATAATTGAAAAGTCTACCAGTAACTACGCCTTCCCATGCCTACTAATTAAGAAAAAAAATAATTTTAATAATAGTCATACAGATAAAGTACAGAAGTATCGTTTAGCCGTTGATTATAGATTGCTGAATCAGATTACCGAATTACTGCCCATAAATATTGGTAAAATTGGCGACATTCTGCACAACATCGCAGGCCACAAATTGTACACGGTGATAGACTTAAAATCCGCGTTTTTTCAAATAAAAATCAAACCGGAGGATAGTTTCCGATTAAATATCATAACAAATGATGGCTCGTATAGACCTAATAGATTACCTTTTGGGGCAAAAAAACTCATCAGCATATTTTTCTTTATTAATGATGAAATGCTTAGGAGACTTAAAAGATCAGAAAATTGAATTTTATTTAGATGATATTGTAATTGCCGCAAATTCATTCGAGAAAATGTTGGAGAAATTAAAAACGGTATTTTCGAGATTAGGTAAATTTGGTTTAACCATTGACCCTTCAAAATTACAAATGTATAAAGAGAATATTAAATACAAAGTCAAAAGCCCGCGCTTGAGAAGAGGATACCGCCAAAGTTACACGATAACGGTTAAATCTTTAGCGATACATGCAAAATGCAGTTAAAATCCCTTTTACGTAAGTTTGCGCTCTGCAAACAATGAAGACACTCATTCAGGGTCGGGGTCAACAGATTCGCAGTTGGCATGGAAACGCGTTTAGGGGAACAGAGGAAAGCTACGGGTCAAGCGAATTTTTTCTTTTTTTCTTTTCTCCCTTCCTCCTGCGCAGTTGTTACACACGAAAGGGCAGTCGAAGAGGAAATTTAAAGTGCGTATTGTGAGATGCACAGTATTTTGAAGTAGCGAAATGAGTATATATATTTGATATTTTAAATGCCGCGATGTAATATGATATAAATATGGGGTTCAAAATAGCCATGATTTATACACACAAAAATATATAATATGTTATTCATTATAACAAATAAGAAATATATACAGCTAAAAAATTGTCTAAAAATTATTTACGTCTGTGAAAATGAGAAATCAAGGTAATGAATTGCGTATATTTTAATGTAATGTTGTGAACTTGTATATAAATAGAAATGCAAATAACAATTATGATATAGTCTTCATTTGAAGTGTACAATAGACTGTACTAAGCAACATAATGAAAATATAAATATTGAAGTACCGGAACTTTGAAAGTTAAGTCACAGGATGGTGACTCATTCTTCCGTGCTCATGATAATTCCATGTGACAATAAGGTGTCTTCCGTGCTCATGATAATTACATGTGACAATAAGGTGTCTTCCGTGCTCATGATAATTCCATGTGACGATATAGTGTGCCTTCCGAACAGTGATAATTTCTTCATGTACATCAATATATGTGTTACCAAGTACGATATGGTGTATCTTCCGAACAGTGAGTTCCTTCATTTTAGTGACATGTCTGTTGTAATGCACCGATATATGTAGGTCAATGTTACAACATAGTGTGTCTTACATGCGGTGATCTGCATTTCTGTGACAGATATATGTGCAGTGGATCAAAGCAACATTTCCACAGTGGCCGCAATGTGTACACATATGTATTCAGTGCAATGTTTACCGTGTGTTGAAGTTTTCTCTCTGCAAGGGGGGATATCATGTAACACAATATTTGTATTACATGTTTCCACCACAATTACAAATGCCAACCAAAATAATGAACTATCTAAATGCTGCAGAGGAAGCCAATCACAACAAATGCATATATAAACAGTGGTCATCCCCGTCTGCAGCAACAGCGAATGGTAGATGTGGTAGGGAATGAATGGGGGAAAGAAAAAGCGCCCCAATGCCGTATTCAAAAAAACTCCAGTGGACTTAAAACTTTCGAACGAGTCAGCATCATGTTTTCTTGGGTTTGTGAAAAGTGAAGAATGTGAGCAACAAAATGGTAGCGAGTGCAGTTAGATGTGTAACGGTTTTCCTACATCATTGAAATAGCACGAATATGCACGTAACACAAAGAGAAAAGGTAACCAACTTTCAATTGTCACTATTAGCACGGAAGGCACACCTTTAACGATTATTAAAATAATTGACCACCAGTTCGTATGAGTAGACCATCTGAACGAGTTCGTAAATATTGAACTATAAGAACTATTTTTTATCGATTGTTTAAAGGAAACTGTTTTTAAGAAATTTAAGTCAAAGTTATTATGTGTGTAAATATATATATATATATTAATGTAATATTGTCAGTATTATGTGTCTTTTAATAATTGATTTAATTATAGCATAGTTACTCCAGATACAATAGATATCTATTAAGTAAAATATTAAAATAAATTGAGCAATTAAGCATGTGTATTTCTTTATATTTTGTGTGTTCGTATTCCGAGCTTGAGAACCGGGAGCTTACATGCTCCACCCTTAGTGGCGGCATCATAGGTAAGTCCTATACTGGTAATTTTTGATAAGGACAATTTTACCTTATGACATATATTTATATACACAAAAATTTTCTTGTCACCTTCAACACTAGTTTCTAATTTGAGAATGAATTTAAACATGTAAATGAACGTGATAACATAAACATCTAAGAGCTCTAAAACAAGTCTTTATTCATAGTTCTAAGTCACTTACCTTATACTCATCTTATTGTGGTATAAGTGCATTTCCACAAAGGGCACTATTCACAAATACTGCTATGTGCAGCATTAAATGAAGAAGAATAACATTCTGCCAGCGAGACGCGGTATATTTTGCTAACGATTAATACTACCAAATCTTTTACAGGGAAGATGTCCGTTAACACAATTCTACTGTAGCCCACTGTTTCCTTTTTAGTGCACTCAAAGGGGCAATAGAAAATGCACAAGAATGGATTTATTTTGTTCTTCCTCACTTACTTTTGCTAACTTTTTAACGTTTCAATGAGTTTCTAATTCACGAAATCTCTGTAGTAAATGTATATCTGTATATAGTTGAATGTGCTCAGTAAAGAAGTATAAAGAAACGTTTACAAATCAGATAGAAACGAACTCAGAAAGATTGTTTATTCAATTTAAAATATTTGTAAGTATCCTATTAAATATTTCTACTCCAGACTTAACTAAAATATCGTACATTTTTAAAAAATTTATATTGTGTGCACTATAAAATGGTGAACTATTCCTAACTTTTGTAACGCCTTAAATTGTTACAAACTCAAATTGGTCATTTTAGTTTGTGAGGTCAATATAACCTTTGGTTGTCATTTTCCCTCAGTTTAGCTGCAATTTATGTTTGACTTTATATACAACTTCTGACTGTTTCGGTTATATAAGAGCTATTAACGAGCCAAGTAATATTCTGCGGTCCTTCACAGCGACAGGATAAGTTCGGTTTGTGAGTGGGAGAGTTTTATTCTGTTAAAGCTGAGTCTGGTTGAAGCTCAGCTCTGAGAGAATCTTGGTTTGAAGTTGTAAATGCTAGAAATTGAATCGACGTGTGAGTGAAAAAAAGCTGAAAAGTACATGTTTGTAGAGCAGGCAATAATATTAATACGACGATGATCGAGAGGATCGCTAGTTGGCCAAGACAAGATTTAGATGCCCTAGGTTGTGTCACATTGGCGGTGAGTCGTAACCAAAGTCGAACCGAAACCGATTTCACAACAGACATGCATTGAAGATTGAAGATACGGAAAAGTACATTGCAAATTTATACACAGGATTCGAAATAAAATCTCTCCACCCAGGAGTACTTACGGTCTGCAGACATCAGTCCACAGATGGGTAGAAGTAACGACATGAAACAGGGTGTGCAAGAAGTCAACACGTTTAATTTTAACATTAATATTTATTAAAGTACAAACTATTTAAAATGGAATTATATTCCAAATATTTGAAGTATAAAGCAATCATATCAAATTTGATCTCTTTCAGAATCCAACATAGATCTTATAAAATTTATATATTACAATAAATCTCTCTACTTATATCATCCGAGAACATCTTATTTATGTAATTAAGTTTTTATGCAAACATTAGTCACAACAATCACTTAAGAACCCTTATTTAATTAGTCAATTATTCAGATCTATCAATATAAAATCAACTCTAAATGGATTCAATTAATATTCATATTTTAATCAATGAAGTTATGTAATCAATTATTTATTCAAAGGATCAGAGTTCTGAAATGCTATTTGACTATCTCACTGCTCCTGAATTATAGCTTTCGATTTCAAAAGCTTTAGCTCAAGGTTTCTGCTTCACGCCAGACCACTTTAATTCCAGAAACATCAGTTTAATTGCAATTAATCTTTCAGGGTGAATTTCTCAGCAAGATATGTCCAAAAGAAAAGTCTTTTACCGATCGGAAAGATCAAATCAATCGTCAGTGGCCACACCCCAGCAAACGTGAATTCGGTCGATCCAGAATCAATTTCCTAAAATAGAAAAATAGATATTAAATTTTGAAAATTTTGCCGGACCCGGAAAGATTCTTCCTCTGGTATCTTCCAGGATTAGACTTTGGGAAAATTAATAATCCCCAGCAGTATAGGGGCCACCGGCCCTACACTTATGTTCTTCCCTCCTTCACCGGTTAACATACATCCTAACTTCATTAAATTCAACCAACAAAAGCCCCGGAAAAGGCCGAATTCTCCCAACGGCAGCCAAGCCGCTCTCCCATTGGCTGAGAGAGGAGCAAAACTCCAAAAATTTCGCTTTCGAACACCACGTCACACAGACGGAGCAGGGCGCCAAGAAAAAGAACAGCAGAAACATCAAATTCGCATCTCAAAACAAAACCAGACTTTTACATATAAGACAATCTAAACGAGGCTTAGCACAATGCAGGCGTTGAAAAAGAGAGTTTTTCAAGATGCGTTTTCACAAACTGTCGAATCGAACATACAGGCGATACGACAGTAGTAATTGGGTAAGCACTGGTGATATATAGCTATTCTAATGATAACTTAAAGATAGTATATCACTAAGACCGATCACTATTAATATATGTTTGTTAAATAACAGAAATGTGCAATACTGCCTGTTCTAGTATCAGTTTTAGTATCGCAGCCAGCAGTATTATTTCTGATTGCAATTTCTACATCAGTATGTTTTTGCGTCTGGCCGCAAGACAGTTTTGTATCAATTACGACAACGTTTGGATTGCGTCACTTTAATTAGCATATCTTAAATTTATGCAACGAAGGTCTCTAATTTCTTTACAGTGGTACCCGATGAGAGGAGACCCCGGAGACCAACTCCATCAGTTAACTGCACGAATAAGGAGTTAAAGACATGTCCTTTACAAGTTACACCAAATTCAAGTGAAATTGTGTTTCCAAATATGAAGAAAAATAACAGACAATGACAGGCCTATGAATGTATAACTTAATCTTTCTTCTTCAGGGTCATTAAAGGTATCAATTAAATGGTTAAAAATCTAATATTGTATTAAAATGGAAGAATTGTCATGTTTCCAGAACATATCTTTAAACTGGTATTTTAAATTGTAGCACAGCGCTATACTATTGCAGTTCCCATCATTAATGGACTCTTTTGGAGCTTAAAATGCTTTATTCGGTATGAAATAAACGATACATGCAATAAGAAAAAATCTGATGTGGGCAGCACATAACTTTCCCTGCATACTTATATTAACGTTCTCTTTATTTTAATTAAATTTCTTTCACTTTTAATTCAATTTTTGTTCTCATTCGGTAACCGGGCTTATTTTCAAAGGTGGCGTAGGGAAAGTACGAAAAACTAAAATATCTCGAGAACGGCTAGTTCTAGTGTAATGGAGTTGGTTAAATTCTTTTCGTCGTTAAAAATTACGTATTTAATCAGCATTTAATGGATATATTTGAGTATACCCAGTCCTTTAGTTTAGATTTGGACGATTTTTGCGGGCCATTTTGCAAAAAAAGGCAGTTTAATTTATTTCGAATCCTACTAAAATCTAATCAGCACCAGGGTGACCCACAAGTGACTCATCTACCGAATTTGGTGAAATTCGGTCCATTAGTTTTTCAGTAAGAGTGGATACAAGCTATTGCGGGCCATTTCGCAAAAAAAGGCGGGTTCTTTTATCCCGAATCGTACCCAAAACTAATCAGCACCAGACTCGCTCACAAGTAACTTACCTACCAAATTTTGTGAAATTCGGTCCATTAGTTTTTTAGTTAGAGTGGATCCAAAATCTGCACAGACAGACAGACAGACACACATACAAGACACACAGACACACACACACAGACGTCACGCTAAAAATAGTTTTTTCGTATTCTAGAGGTCTCGAAACGTGTAGATCTGTCGAAAACTCAAGTTGCGATTTTCGGCATGATTCCAATACTTTCCCTATACATTACCATGTATTGCAGGGAAAGTAAAAAATCTGATGTGGGCAGCACATGACTTTCCCTGCAGACTTATATTAACGTTCTCTTTATTTTAATTAAATTTATTTCACTTTTAATTCAATTTTCGTTCTCATTCGGTAACCGGACTTATTTTCAAAGGTGGCGTAGAGAAAATACGAAAAACTAAAATATCTCGAGAACGTCCAGTCCTTGTGTAATGGGGTTGGTCTTATTATTTTCGTCGCTAAAAAATACGTATTAAACGAGCATTCATTGGATATATTTGAGTATATCTAGTTCTTCAGTTTAGATTTTGACGATTTTTGCGGGCCATGTTGCAAAAAAAGGCAGGTTATTTTTTTCCGAATCGTACCAAAATCTAATCAGCACCAGAGTAACCCAGAAGTGACTCATCTACCGAATTTTGTTAAATTCGGTCCATTAGTTTTTTAGTTAGAATGGATACAAGCTTTTGCGGGCCATTTCGCAAAAATAGGCGGGTTCTTTTATTCCGAATCGTAACCCAAACTAATCAGCACCAGACTCGTCCACAAGTAACTTACTTACCAAATTTTGTGGAATTCGGTCCATTAGTTTTTTAGTTACAGTGGATACAAAATCTTCACAGACAGACAGACAGACAGACAGACACACAGACAGACAGACACACAGACACACACACAGACGTCACGCTAAAAATGGTTTTTTCGTATTCTAGAGGTCTCGAAACGTGTAGATCCGTCGAAAACTCGACTTGTGATTTTCGGTATGATTCCAATACTTTCCCTATACATTACCATGTATTGCAGGGAAAGTAAAAATGAGCAATGTATTTAAGAATAAACAAAATAATGTCTTAAAACCTTGTTAATGCTTTTCTAACCCTTTGCACGATGTTTTTTACTTATTGACTAGCCGCCTTTGGCGACCAGCCTGTTCGCTACCCTTGAAAATTCTGACCGTGGCAAACTCGTTGGCGCGACCTACCAGAAAGGTGTAAGGTAACTGCTTGGAAGGCCAGGAAGTGCCACTCAATTTAGACCGGAACCCAATGGGGGAGGCATCCAAAGAGACCGTACCCTCCTTCCCCTACCACAAACCTCTCGGAAGGACTTGCAGTCCCACACGTTTAACGTGATCGTACTCCGCGTGAACACGGCTGCAGTTTTGGCAATGACGGGAATCGAACCCGGGCCTACCGAGTGAAATTCCCGCGCGCTAACCACTGGGCTACCGTGCCATCCGCGACAATCTCCATAACTTTATTTTTATTCGGCAATTTTGGGAATCGAACCCGGGCCTACCAAGTGCAAATCCCGCGCACTAACCACTGGGGTACTTCACCCTCCGCAATATTCTTCATAACTTATTTTTTATTCACCCAATTTAGACCGGAACCAAGTGGGAGAAGCATCCACAGGGACCGTACCCTTCTTCCCCTACCACCAACCTCTCGGAAGGACTTACAGACCCACATGTTTAACGTGATCGTACTCCGCGTAAACACGGCGGCAATTTTGGGAATCGAACCCGGGCCTACAGAGTGCAATTTCCGCGCGCTAACCATTGGGCTACTTTGCCCTACGCGACAATCTCCATAACTTTCTTTTTATTCATCCAATTTAGACCGTACCCTCCTTCCCCTACCACCAACTTCTCGGAAGGAATCACGGACCCACATGTTTAACGTGCTCGTACTCCGCGTAAACACGGCGGCAATTTTGGGAATCGAACCCGGGCCTGGTAACTGGTTGGACGGCCAGGATGTGCCACGCAATTTAGACCGGAACCCAGTGGGGGAGGCATCCACAGGGAACGTACCTTACTTCCCCTACCACCAACCTCTCGGAAAAACATACGGACCCATATGTTTAACGTGATCGTACTCCATGTCAGTGGCGGAAATCGAACCCGGGCCTACCGCGTGCAATTCCCGCGCGCTAACCACTGGGCTACTTCGCCCTCCGCGACAATATCCATAACTTTCTTTTTATTCACCCAATTTAGACCGTACCCTCCTTCCCCTACCACCAACCTCTCGGAAGGACTCACGAACCCACATGTTTAACGTGATCGTACTCTGCGTGAACGTGGCGTAAGTTTTGGCAGTGGCGGGAATCGAACCCGGGCCTACTGAGTGCAATTCCCGCGAGCTAACCACTGGGCTGCCGCGCCCTCCGCGACAATCTCCATAACTTTCTACATATTCACCCAATTTAGACGGGAACCCAGTGGGGGAGGCATCCACATTGGCCGTATCCTCCTTCCCCTACCACCAACCTCTCGGAAGGACTTACGGACCCACATATTTAACGTGATCGTATTCCACGTAAACACGGCGGCAGTTTTGGCAGTGGCGGGAATCGAACCCGGGCCTACCGCTAACTTCCCGCGCGCTAATTTGCAATTTAAAATTACCATATGCTTAATTCCATCATCCTCATTCCATTGTTTCATTGTTCTATCATTTAAAATATCCATAAAATTAAAATATCCATTTAAAATATCCAAAAGTTAAAATATACATTTAAAAAATCCAGATCGTCCCATCATTTAAAATATAAATATAATAATTTATATAGAGCAAAAGCGCTCTATTCAGAACCGTGACGTCACCTCCACCTTGACGTCCCCACCCACCACCTTCCCTGCTTCAGCGGGGGAGAAACGAACGGAACGCCGAGAAATTTAAAATCATGGCGTCTTTAAAATTGCCATCCTGAAGGCAATTTTCATTATTTCTGGACCACATTAGACTTGTAAGAAAGCCAGATATTTCAGCTTTCTAAAAATGTAAATTATTAGTCGAAATTATGAGTACTTTTCACGATGCGAGAATTTAAAAACCAAAAATTGATTTTTTGAGCCAAAAGTGAGTTTTGTTTTAAAATCTTTAAAAAATATTAGAAATCGAAATTCAGATTTGAAATTGATATATTTTTACTCGAAATTCTCTGCTCTTTCCGATGGTGTAATTTGTTTTTTTCTACGATGTCTGGATCGTGGAGAAAAAAGGGCAAAAAACGGTCGAAATCGCATAAAACATTAAATAAATAAAAAAATAATTAAAATTTTAAAAATCGGTTTTCACGTGTCCTCTTCCCTCCCCCCCGGGTCTCCGATTGCCAAATTTCGTAGCTCTCCGACGCGCGGTCGCGAAACGTATAGTGTATAAGACAGACACACAGACATTGCCTTTTATTATATAGATGCGGTAGTTTTAATACACACAAAATATAGCTTGTCATATCTCCTAATGTGTATATACGAAATAGGTCATGAATACAGTTATCTGCATTGGATGCTCAATCTTAGCTTTCAAAATAACATCCTCAAGCCAGTTCTATGAGTATTAAACTGTTCTTTTAAGCTTCGTGCTGCCTGCTCAATGAAATAGATACTGGATTCATGATTAAACTGGAGTTGCTAACTTTAGCAGTGTTTCATAAAGGAAAATTGTAAGAAATAGTATATTTTTTCAGCCATTGCTGGTATTCCAGTTTATGCTATAGCATAATAAGCCCGAATTAGTTCATGGATGTTGTATTGAATGGAAGTGCTATCCAGTTAAGGATTGTTATGAATTATTTTACTTTCCCTGCAATACATGGTAATGTATAGGGAAAGTATTGGAATCATGTCGAAAATCGCAACTCGAGTTTTCGACGGATCTACATGTTTCAAGACCTCTATAATACGAAAAAATAATTTTTAGCGTGACGTCTATGTGTGTGCCTGTGTGTCTGTCTGTCTGTGCAGATTTTGTATCCACTCTAACTAAAAAACTAATAGACCGAATTTCACAAAATTTGGTAGGTAAGTCACTTGTGGGCGAGTCTGGTGCTGATTAGTTTTGGGTACGATTCGGGATAAAAGAACCCGCCTATTTTTGCGAAATGGCCCGCAAAAGCTTGTATCCACTCTAACTAAAAAACTAATGGATTGAATTTCACAAAATTCCGCAGATGAGTCATTTGTGGGTCATACTGGTGCTGATTAGATTTTGGTATGATTCGGAAAAAAATAACCAGCCTTTTTTTGCAAAATGGCCCGCAAAAATCATCCAAATCTAAACTAAAGAACTACGTATGCTCAAATATATCCATTAAATGCTTGTTTAATACGTAATTTTTAGCGAAGAAAATAATAAGACCAACCCCATTACATTAGGACTAGCCGTTCTCGAGATATTTTAGTTTTTCGTATTTTCTCTACGAAAATAAGTCCGGTTACCGAATGAGAACGAAAATTGAATTAAAAGTGAAATAAATATAATTAAAATAAAGAGAACGTGGATATAAGTCTGCAGGGAAAGTCATGTGCTGCCCACATCAGATTTTTTATCTTGCAGATAAATGAATAGACCGACAAATGACCAGATGACGATTCATAGTTCCAATCCGGGTATAGAACATGAGTAACATTCCGCCAGAGCAAATTAAATTGCATTGCATTTAGATTTCTTGTTGTTCAAGAAATCTAGCTATGGTAGCTATTTTCAATTCTCAAATGTCCCTGAATAGGATTCATATTTTCATTAAATGAGAGAAGAAGAAAAGTATCTTCCTGCCAATGGCAAAAATAATTGAATATTTTTCCAGGAAAAATGGCTATAACACAGTTGGGAGATTAATTGCAGAAATAGAGTAGATCAGGTAATTTATCTCCTTGGAACTTAATATCAATGCAAAGAATCAGAAACAGATCTTCTATTTAGTGATAAAATAGTCAAAAGACACTTCATTCTTTACTTTAAGAAAATAAAATGTCGTCACTAGAAGTGTCAGACCACCGCCCATTTAAGTCTAAATAACTGCAGAACACAATTTAATTTTTACTTAACTATTTTTTCTAAGAATATTATATGTATAATATTTTAATGCAATGTTAGATTGAAATGTCTTAAATCAGAAGGTGGTAGGTTAAATGAAGATAATATAAAAGAAAAACTGCAGCATCAATTTAACATTAGATGCTCAAGATTTCAAGCAGCTATAATTCCCCCTTGAGTAAAATCTATAAATTTTATATGAATGTGAAATCCTTTGACCTTTGAAAAACTGAGTTGATACTAAGTTTAATATGAAGATAATCCCTTATGCATTTTAGGTGCACATTTATTTATAAAAGACACTATTATCAGTATAATGATATATTTGATTTTACTGTACTATCTTCGGATCCTGAATAACGAGCGGAGCTGGGATTTTTATTTGGCTGAGTGTTAATTTCATAAATAAAACTGGATTCGCAAAACTCTAAACGTTTAGGTAGATAGATAACAGTTTCACTCCTATGAAATCCAGGATAAGCCATCAGGTAAAACTAAGCTTTTGAAAAGGGTCGGAATTGCAAATGGAGTCACTATAGAGATAAATACACAAAGACGTAAAAAGCAGAATGTTCGGGTGATTATTATAACGCCCTAAAATATGACAGTAAAATAGAATCAAAAAGAGGACCATAATGATCGTTGAGAATAATCTGGTGTATAGCACTTGAGAGATTTATTTTTGTTCTTGATAAGACGAGCATAAACAGATAATCGACTATGAACGGTCCTTTTGTACTATTTGTATAATAATAATTGTTATTTTGTACTGTAATTATTACAAGGGGATTAAGGGGTCGACGTGCACCCCAGTCTGACCTAAAGAATTGATTTTAAATTTGTCAATCAGGTTACGAAAAGACACTATGAGAAGCGATATCGATACAGTATAAATGCATTACTAAATGAAGACAACAGATAAGCCATGTTTATACGCTGCACAAGGCTTGTTCATCACTATGATATTTAGGACATATAAAGATACATTTTTATCAAAAAACGTTGAAAACAATTTTAAAAGCAACGATTTCCAGGTTTGGCAAGTACTTATAACATAAAATTAGCATCGTTTGAGAGTCATTTTTTATTATTATGCAATGGGCAGTATTTACAGAAATTTACATTTTAATATTTTTATATATTTTATATTAATTACTAAGAGAATCATGGAAATCATAAAAACAAATTATCACTACGAAAACGACCGTATAATTTAAGGTTCATTTATATTAAATTAGTTACATATCATTCTTTTCATACTCATCATAAATGTTTCATCTTAATTTATACGATTGCAGACAAAGGACACAGTTACCAAATTCTACGATTTACAGCTTTAAATCAAGTAAAATAATGTCCAGTATGCCAACCCCGTGTATGTTTCTCGAGCCATTAATAATATGGAATCATTTATAGTAAAGACATGCAGTTAACACAATCCTAGCATAACTCAACGTTTCCAATCTAATGCACTCCTGAGTATAATAGAGAAGATACACTAATAAATTTTAATTTATCGGTTTGTGTTTGAATAGAGCATAATAATGAAAGTTTTGTTGAGCAGCTGTTTCGAGGATACGTTGAATCTCCTTCTTCAGTGCAAAAGAGAAATTTCTCTTGCACGGACGAAAGGGATCCAACGTATTCTCGAACAGCTAGGTGTACGTTGCATTGCCATTTTATTTGTACTTATATATGTCGCCGAAGTTTTACTCATATATCGTACAAAGTGTATTTTTTACTTATTGTGTAACTAGATATTCTGCTTTGTTTCTGGTTCGGGGTCGAGACAGACAACGTTGTACTTTATATAAAATATCCCAACAGATTGCAAACCCATTCAAAATAATCTGTGCAAGGTTACTTGTTTCTGGTATTTCTGCTTATTATATAATCATTTTGACCACATAAAATTTTATCGAGTAAAATTAATTTCAATACAGCCAAACACGACATAAATAAATATAAAAAAATGAAACGAAAATTTATGCTAAAACATCACCATTGTGTCAGTATTTGCATAAAAGTCTTAAATGCTCAAGGCTTTCCAAAGCATTTTTTTCAATTTTCGCTAAACGCTTTGAAAATATCGAATATAAATTGCTCATTAATATTCCATTAAGGGTCCATGTCTTTATACGAAACTTGCCCACTAAAGAGAATTTTGCAAATGCAAATTTCTCCACAAAACTACTTATTTAAATCTGAATTCACTTTTAATAAAAACCTAGAGACGGAAAATATTTTACGCTGTCCTCCGTTTAATGGTCATTACTTCACAATTCCTTAAATCTGCATTTAAAGTTTCGGTGTGATATTGTTTATGGCTAAGTTCAATTTTTAATAAAACTCTTATCGTGAACATACATTTATAATATGTTTAATGCTCTAAAATAAGATAAAAAATGCAGCATAATTATAGAAAACCTCGTAATTTCATTTTTGAGAATAAAATTAACGAATATAATATGTTTACGAAAATCGATCTTACTATGACTTTGTCTACATATTGCCATGGAATATATGCACATTTATTAAATATGTGAACATTCACAATTGTTATATTATGACGATTAGAGAACCAAAACGCCAGTTGCAGTAGGCGCTTCTAATCACAAATAAATACTGGCAAATGTACGATAATTAGTCTCATTTGCTTGGTCAGCTTCAAGCGATCAAATAGCCACATATCATTAGAATTAGAGACGTTATTGGTATTTGATAAAGCATGGCCGATTTTGCCCAAAGCCCAATTAAATTGGCACTGCCATTCGACCAACTAGGGTTTGTGAATTTTGAAAGGGAGAGTAAGGTGTTCTAAAATCTCATCCAGCGAAAACACAACCAGGAAAGCGAGGTCAGTAGAATCATTCACCGGAGGAGGTCCAAAGATGGTTCCATCAAACGCGACACCAGTCCCAGATAGGTGTAGGTTCAGGCCATGAATAGACATAGTCCGTCCCCACGTCACCTGGAAGAGTTCAAGTCACAAACAGAGCCGAGCGGAATGCCCAACTGCCGTGTTCCTCGGATTTACGAACCCCCCCCCCCCCCCCCCAAGACAGGAAAGACCAGAGCTAAGATCTGTACACAACCCTCAAGGAGTGGGACTTCCGGTGAATCAAATGCATTTGACAGAAAACAAAGTTGGCATATGTTGGGGAAGCCCTGAATCCCATCTTCCGTGTTCATTGTACCTATTTTAACTATAAATGTTTTATGGAACACTGAAATTTTATTTTACCTAGTTTCCTTCGTAAAGAAAAGGGCAAATTTGATGGTTTATATATAAATTTTATGAACATGTGAGCTGGGACAGGTCAATGCAATTGATGAGAAAATTAATTTCATGATAGGAACTATGCGACTAGTAGATTCTAAATAAAATTACGCATATAACGGTTAATGCTGATTTACGTCACAAACGCTGGGAACTATTGAAGGGAATTTGTAGGCATAGAATTAAATTTGAACTTAATCTGTGCTCAAAATTAAATGGGTTTTATGGTATTGAAAAGAAAAATTAGTTGGATTTTTTTTTGTGTAAATGTTAAATTTGAAGTGTGTGTCTGGAAATTTAATATAAAGTAATTGTTATAGATATTGAAATTTTAAAGAAGCTGGAAAATTTACGCTACACATATACAGCCTTCCAATAGTTAAGCACGTGAAGCAAATTCTCAAATAGCAAACGCATCCGGAGAGTTTATGGGATGAAATTGACTGTTGGTCATCCATGAGGATTTGCAAATATCAAATAATGTGTCCAATAGCTAAGTGCTTGCTGAACAATATGAAAATGAAGTATGGAGTGAAAGCGATTCGTTCGCGTCTAAGAGTTTCAATTCTCAAAGAAGATTTTTCGAAGAGTACTAGGGTTGGTTTTGGATTAGATTAGCTTCCTTAGAACGAAAACAATATTTTAAAAATACTCTTAACTCTGGCATGTTTTTAGAAGAACTGATACAAGCCAGTCTATTAAGCAGGTTGCCAATTTCATTTCTGCAGATCATTCTGGCCTTTCTCGTTTAGGGAAATAATTAGAATTGTCATATGAAGAAAAATTAGGATTGCCATACTAACTTGAATTTTAATATTGTATAATGTGTATTGTTAGGTGCACAAAAATAATGTGTATTAATCTGAGCTTTATGTACATAACTATGTATTATAATAATAATAGAAATACATTTATGCTGCTTTTAATGAACTGTCACTCTAATTGAATTTTTAGTATTGATTAATATATACTGTTAGGTGTATTATAATACGGTGTATTACTGTCTGCACTATGTATAAATACTATTCGATAATAATGTATAATGCAAACTGTTAATTCTTGACAAGATCCTTCCCTGCAAAATTGTGCGGATGTACCTGTAGGTCGTATGTACTTTGCAGGTGCGAACCTTAGAAAATAAATGGCCAACGGAGGTGGGATTGAGTCTTTTCCAGTCGGAGAAACAGTTGCTAAGAGCCTTCATAGGCAAGTTCCCCCGCCAGGGTCGATCAGTGAAATAATTTTAAACAAGTGGGACAGTTATCTTAAGGCCAGTTCATTTCCAGAGAGCCGTATAATTTCAAAAGTATAAGGATGTCTTTATAGGATGTCGGAATACAAAAATTGTTTTTATCTTACATGGTTTTTAGTAAAAAATGTGCTTTAAAATATCGGAAAATCGTGTTTTAAAACCACTCAAGGTCATTAAAAAAAACATTCTACGTACTTGATGGTAGTGTGAATTTACAAAGGTTAAAGATATATTGGTATCTTAACTGCTAAAAATCAGCTTAAATATTAAATAAATGAGAAACTAAATCGAATTTCTGTAGCTTATAAGTGTTTTAGAATTTATCCGAAAATATATACCTGTACCGAATTTCGTTGCTTAGATTTCTCACTACAGTGGGGAAATTGTTTGTTCCCAGATGGGTAGGCATTATTTTTTACCAGACATTTTACCTATGTTTTGAGCTTTCTCAATAGCTGGTGGTCATTAAATGTGACACTTACACACCTAATGAATGTTGCTGATAACCAGTTTTAATTGTTGATAGCGAAAAGATGCCAAATTATTTAATTATGGTTTTTAAGAGGAATAATGGGGTAACTTTTAAAATATATATCTTCATCTCAAATTTGATTTTTCGATTTTTTTTATTTTTTCGTTGATGTGGAGCTGCGACTTGTAAAATAAGACCTTCTGTTTTGAGTGGAAATGATTGATCAATTTAAAAAATTGTTTCGAACATTTTTATTATTAATTTGCGACGTCACCCCTAATTAACAATTTTAGAATATTAGATATTCTCGTCGATATGGGCATTGAGACGAAATAAATGAAGTCAAAAAGGAAGAGTCTAGCTAAAGTGGAAATTCTCGATATTTAAGCAAGATGGTTTAGCGTGTTTTATTATTCCTTTGCATAGTCAACACTAATTCAAAGTTTTTGAAACTTTAAGGTTTTCTCTTAATTTTGAAACTGAGACCGACTGAAGTACATAAAAGCCAAGATTTTTTCTTCAGTGACAATGCTCCATAATTTTGATACATCACCTTCTCACTCGTTCAGATAGTTCAGTACATATTATATATATCATTTCAGATCTTGACAAAGTAATATAATATCGGTGCCTAAAATTTAACTTCACACAAGATTATTAGTATTTTTAAAAATACGTTAAGGCTCCGAGAATATTTAAATCATTATTTAATAAAGTTTATCTTAAACTCCTGAAAGATATTTCAAATTCCTCATCAATTTTACATTAAGTGTCCCTACTTTTATACTAAGCTCGGCCACATTAAAGATAATGTTGCAATTGAAAATTTGCTTACAAAATAACTCATTTAAATCCAAGTTCATTTTCTAACGGAAAACCATTAGACATGAAGTATAAGCTAGTATAAGATAGATTTTTTTCAATTATCAGTTTATAATAATAAAAGAAAGTATCTAGAATCTTAGTTGCATTGAGTTATTCTGCAATATAAAGGGAAATTATACAGTAAATTATAATATCGGGAAAAAAATAAAATATATGGAATATAAAGTAAATTTTAAAATATCTAGAGCTTTATTGTTCAATGTATTATATGCATGTGTATATATACAATGACATGACATACAATGATAATATGTATATATATAAAGGACATACATATATGCAATGTCTATAAGTATGTTCAATGTATTATAGGTCATTGTATATAGTAGGAACAAATTATGTATATAGTCGGAACAAATTATATATATAGTTGAGCATTGTAGATTTCACCATCCAAGATCGGTTTCGGCACGTTCATCAGCATAGAATGGCCGATATCTGGAATGGTAGCAAGAGATTTGCTTTAAGCCACGATTTTGGCGAACTTCTTCAGTAATTGACAATTTTTGTTCTTTCACATGGCCGGTATGAGATTCATCTACAATTTAGATCAGTTCACACGAATCTGCAAATACAATGCTCAAAAAATACAAAACCCGCTTATAATGGGCATTCCCAAAATATGAAAGGCACTTCCATTGCAGATACTAGTATAAATGGGCTAATTTATTGCTCATTATTTGCTCATCAGCATGGAATAACAGATATCTGCAATGGCAGCAAGAATCTTGTTAAAAGCAACAATTTTTGAACTCTTGTATGGGAACTGACAATATAAATAAATTCATTTACAATTTAGCACACGAAGTTGCAAAGGCAAAGTTCAGTTAGTTAAGTTGAACTGATATTATTAACTACTCTATTGTATTTTAAATAACAGAAATATAAAATTAAAGAAATCAAACTGATCTTAATATAAAAAAAACACTCCATTAGTAAAAAAATCATATAGCCAATATCCAATATATGATGTTTTTTGATGAAGTTCACATTTTATCGCAAAATCGGTTAATGAATTTGAGTATTCAACTATGCTTCTTTATCATTTTATGCCAAATAATGAAATGAAAAATTTTAAATATATTTTTGCTTTAAACGAAAATCATCTGCAAAATATTTTTGAACATAATTCCTATTCATCGTTTAATAATAATTTCTGCAGCATTGATTATAAAAACATTTCAATCATTTCTTAAAATCTTTCGATTAAAATAGAAACATAACGTGCTTCTAAATGTTTATGCGTTTTTTAAGTCCTTTCATATGATGACCGTTCTTTAAAAGATTTAGGACACCGAAAGTCAAGATAAGTTTTTCAGACATCATGAGTTGCGAAAGTAATGTGTTATGAATTTAACCGTAACCGGATGAGCAGTGAACGGGACTTTTGAAAGATAATGTCATGTTCTTCAGACATTTTCCCTCCATTAGGTTTTAAGAATGTGAGTAAAATGTCATTTTCTTGTATTTTATCACATTTTGTAACTTAGATTATTTTGTACACTGTATGACTTTTACTGCGGTTATATTTTTAACTGTAAAGGGAATGTTATAAAAGTCAATGGTCTTCATTTAGGAAATAATATTGTATCTGATCTAAGAAGCATGTTAACAGGATATTTGTTAGTGCAACAAAAAGTCACACGACGTTTAAAGAATTTCCTTAAGACTCCAAGGCAATCTATTCACTTAGTGTCCTTCATATCTACAGGAGCTGAGTTTGAACACTATGTTTGGGTAGTAAAAAAATCATATCATTATTCATGCATACATGGTAATAATAGATTGGAATCTACTGACGTTTTCAGCTGAAGTAGATGGACTGTGCATAATAAGAAATAGCCCCAAAATAATTTAATCCAGTCAATACGAGAGCTATATACATCAAGTAAAGAAATATTTTTTACTTTCCTTATATACATAATGTATAAGGAAAGTACTGTGACGGTGTCGAAAATTCGAATTCGACTTTTCGGCGGGAGAACACGTTTCAAGCATCTCTGATCACGAATCAAACATTTTTGGAGTGATGTCTGCGTATGTATGTGTGTGTGTGCGTGTCTGTGAGTCTGTGGAGACGATAACTGACGAAAGAATGGACCGATTCGAACAAAATTTGGTACAAAAATCACAATCTGTAAACACTGGAAGCTTATTGTTTTTATATGCAATCGAATGTTCAGAACCCCCCTAAATTTTCGAATGAAATTTTGAAAAAATCGTCAAAAAATCAAAACCGCTAATAAAGTTACGTAAATAGACATTTCTTATGTAATTTTTCATTAGAAAGCGATTGACATAAATTTTAGAACGCTAACATGAACCGTTCTCGAGACATTGTGCATTTTTCAAAAAAATTATAAAAAGTCATAAAATTAAAAGAAATATATTTCCTATTGAGAAACATGTTCACTTTTCATATGTAATACCATGCAATAAATTGGGTGACATCATTCTCGTGGATCTAGCTCGTTCCATTCATGAAAAAAGATACTTTAAGTAATACTTTTGTACTTGAACGTCAATAGTCATTTATCTGCTTTAAGAATAACTTATTTCTTCGTCCATAACACTTGGCGAGATTTTGGCGGGATTGTCGCCAACTTGGCGACTTTTTGAAATGTTGCCTAATTAACGAAAATCTCGCCAAATGTATAAAAATGACTCTAAATCAATGAAAATGGCGATTAATTGTCGAAAATTCAATATCTTGGAAAGAGTATTAGTATCTACTATAAGAAAAACCTATTTCTTTTACTGTAAAAGTAGTAAATTCATTACATTATATAAGGAAAGTCATGTGTTGCCCACATCAGATTTTTTAATTATTTATTTAAGAATCTATTTTGCTTATTAGAGGTTAGAATTTTGGTTATTAGAAATGAGAATTTTGCTTATTAGAGGTTAGAATTTTACTTCAACGGACAGAACTAACGGCAGTGGTGACTCGTGAGGTCAGTAGATGACTCAGGATAAGCGCTGCTTCATTTAAAGTTATCAGCTGAATGGGCTATTATTTTTATTATTTAGCGAATCAGACTCGTTTAGCTATTTTTAGATAATATTTGATAGCACTTGGGCCAGTTGTGTGATTTATATTGATGATGTTCGTTGCTGAGGAGGAGGGTGAATCCCGTCGCTGAATCTGCTTCACCCATTCCTGAAGTCATGAGCCGTCAATGACTGAAAGTTGAATATTTTACAGTGAAAAATAAAATGAAATTGACTTGCTATACCAGGTGTATACTACATCAGGCGTATTAAATTATTCTACGGAGTGTAATTAGGAAATTTATTGCTATAGTACGCAACAGTAACTTTTACTTACTAACTATAACATCCTGCCTACTGTAAATAGTAAGTATTGTGTTATAATAAATAGTAATAAACACAAATATAATACAAAATGCTTATGTAATCAGACTTTGGAATCACATCGAATTGCCATATCAGGAATAACAGATCTGCTAGACTGGAAAAAAGAGACCGAATGTCACAGTTATCGTTTCACAAGTATCTCACTGTGAATATTACCAAGTCGAAATTAGATAAAACATCACAAATTTCGAGAAACCAAAAAGAAGGTTTAGGAGGATAATAAAATCAACAAATAATTAAACGAAACGAAGTCTTAACAAGCAACGATATGATTTTTGTTCAGTCTTCCACTTATATCATGGTTTTTATTAATATAACCGTACGATATTGCAAGTATATATTTCTTTTAGCTTAAAATTTTCCATAATTTTATCATTATTTAATTGTATATGTATTTAGACATCTTAACAGTAATAACTATGCATTTGCGTATTATTTTTTTATTGATGCCAAAAATTATTTCTGCTGCTCATTATTATCATACTCGTACTCACATATCATTGTTCACTAAGGATTTACACTTCTAGTTTTAAAACATTTTGAAACATCTATTATTCATTATTGGTTAAATATAGAGCTTATAGATGATAACTAATAGGAATTCCTCCTTAAATGCTAGTAAATGTCTCAGTAAATGTAGAGCGTTCACTAATGACTTCTACTTACGATTTTTTACATTCTGTTCAAAGAGTTTCTTGAAAAATATTTTTATCAGGATTGATCAGAGATACAGCTCAGATGATGACGATATGAATTCAGCATCGTGCTCTAGAGGGATGTGAGGTTTTCTAAGGATTTCCATTTCCGGTTCTGGAGATGTCACTTTCGATACTTCAGAATTTTGCATGAGTATACAGAATAAATATATAAAATAGAAGTAAAGCGCTAAAAAGTTCTGTCGAAAATGAAGAAGTGTACATACACATCATTTGCCACCATATAAAGGTTGCTTTATCGGAAATTGTTTTGGGGGAGCATTAATACGACTTAAACACTTTCAAGTGAAACGAAATCTGCTTTAGAATAAAGCGTTACATAAAAGAAAGGTAATTCTACGAAGTACATGCACAGTACAAGAAATTTCAAAAAAATTTCTTGCTTTTAAGTGTTTGGGATCACTGATCATGTAATGACCTGCATCGTGTTAATGTGCGGAAATAACCGGCATGATCCACATGGTTGGTTGATCATGGAGTTTGCTTTTAAAACATTTTGAACACACGCATGAAAGGAGAGATATTTCAAAGATCAGTCGAAGCAACGAAACCGCAGAAACTGTTGATGTAGTGTTTAAAGTAGTAGTGTTAAAAGTGGAAAGGTTTGGCATTAAAATCACATATAGTGTTGAAAGTAGTAGTAGTGGTGCAGTGTTAAAAGTGGAAAAGTTTTGTATGAAAATTAGGTGCAGTGTTGAAAGTATTAATGTAATACAGTTGTAATACAAAAATATAGTTATTTTTGTATTTTTTACATTTTGAAACAGATGTAAATAAGTATTTTTTATATATTATACTGACAAACGATGTGTTTTAAATGATGTTTACATTTGAAAAACAATCAACGCCTGATTAGTCTGTTAGCATGTGATAACAATAAAAATATAGAGATTTACGTACTTTCTCTTTTCAAATGAGTAATGAGTAAATGTATTTCTATTATACTGACAAACGATGTCTTTTAAATGATGTCTATATTTTAAAAACAAGCAACGCCTGATTAATTTGTTAGCATGTGATAACAATAAATATATAGTAATTTATGTATTTTCACTTTTTAAATGAGTAATGAGTAAATGTATTTCTATTATTCTGACAAACGATGTCTTTTAAATGATGCCTATATTTTAAAAACAAGCAACGCCTTATTAATTTGTTAGCATGTGATAACAATAAAAATATAGTTAGTTACGTACTATCTCTTTTTACTTTCCTTATATACATAATGTATAAGGAAAGTATTGTGACGGGGTCGAAAGATCGAAATCGAGTTTTCGACGGGAGAGCACGTTTCAAGCATCCCTGATCACGAATCGAACATTTTTAAAGTGATGTCTGTGTGTGTGTGCGCGTGTGTGTGTGTGTGAGTCTGTGGAGACGATAACTGACTAACGAATGGACTGATTCGAACGAACTTTGTTACAAAAATTGCAATCCGTAAACACTGGAAGCCTATTGCTTTCATAAGCAATCGAATGTTGAGAACGATTCTCAAGATTTAGCATATTTTACAAAAAAATTCTCAAAAAATCATGTAAAATAAAAGAAAAATATTTCCTATTGAGAAACATGTTCACTTTTCATATGTAATATCATGCGATAAATTTGGTGACATCATTCTCGTGAATCTAGCTCGTTCCATTCATGAAAAAAGATACTTTGAGTAATACTTTTGTATTTGAACGCGAATAGTCATTTATCTGCTGTAAGAATAACTTATTTTTCCGTCCATAACGCTTGTCGCGATTTTGACGACGAATTTGGTGGAATGTCGCCAACTTGGCGACATTTTTAAATGTTGCCAGATTAACGAAAATCTCGCCAAATGGATAAAAATGACGCTAGTTCAATGAAAATGACGACTAATTGACGGAACTTCAATATCTTGTAAATAATAAAAGCATCTATATAAGAATAACATTTTTTTAACTGCAAAATTAGTAAATTCATTGCATTATATAAGGAAAAAATCCGTGTTGCGAAACCTTGATTTCAGTGTGCTTCGTTCGTTCGTAAAGCTGGAAATGGGCCGCAAACGAGACAACACCGACAGGCAAAAGGGGACCATAGTGTTTTAGCTGAACACCGTCACAAAGTTTCAGAGATTGCAGCGTTCTTGGATGTGACAGCATTTACAGTGAATACAGTGCATAAGCAATGTCGTTTTTCCGGAACAAATAGTTCCCGGTGATGTAATGCAAACACGGTACTAACCCAGAGATTTTTGGTATGTGAGGCGCATGGTTACCGGTAATCGATTCCATACCAGGGACCAATTGGTGGCACAGGTTAATGCTAGGCAGTATCCGTCTATTTACGAGCGCACCCTTCGCCGGGAGCTGCATCTCATGGACTTATTCAGCCGTATACCCCATCGAAGTCCACGGATCACAGCAGCCCCAAAACATAATAGACTCCAATGGGCTCAAGAACATCCAAACTGGACTGTGGATGACTGGCGACGTGTAGTATGATCAGACGAATCACGTTTCTGATTGTATGCCAATGACGCACGTTTCAAGAAAGGAGGTCTGGAAGGGCGTATCAACCGGGCGTACCTGTCTTTAGAGATCATTGCAGCTAAGGGATGGAAGTGTGATGTTTTTGTGTGGAAACCCCAGATCGTCCGACTCATCCAGAGGACTTGAGTAACCATTTGGACGACCGGCGATGATGTTTTTGTGTGTATTTCGGCGACTGACGTTGGGCCACTGGTGAAAGTCAACAATCGTATGAAAGCTGTGGATTATATTTCCATCTTGGATGATCACGTCGTTCCTTATGTGGACTTTCTGTGTGGAGAAGGCCTTGTCACCGAACCTGTTTACCAAGGTGACAATTATACCGTGCATCGCACCAGATGTGTTCAGGATTGGTTCGCAGAACATATGAGGTTGATCTCCCATACCTCACTTGGCCTCCCAATTCGCCAGACCTTAACGTCATCGAGAAAATATGGGCCGCTTTGGAAATTTTTGTTAAGAGGGGTGTTGCACGTCTGCAGTTACTTGCGGAATTGACGGCCAAGATTGATGGACGAGTGGGCCAACATCACTGCAGAAGATATCCGGCCCCATTTCGGCAGCATGCCCCGTAAGATCCAAGCGGTGATCAGGACACATATTGATGTAACCAAGTATTAAATTTAATAAAACCTTATTTTGTAATATTTTGTCCGGAGTGGGGGAGTTATAAGTGAAATACTTTGCCAAATCTAGAGAAAACTAAGTTTTCAGTCAGATATTTACAATTAAGGACTAGTTTCATCAGTACTATTATCATATTTTTACAAACGTTCTATTATGAAAACGTAGTCATGATCCCGTTCCCTTTGCGTATAAAATCGTCCAAGGATTTGTTTCACGTTTATTATCAATTGGTCAACATGAAAAATCCAAAACCTGTAATCGCAGCATGGTAACTTGATATGTGCCTCAATTTTGCAAACCTCTATGAAGACCGGTAAATACTTTCCTAACCTGAAACCGGCTACACATTTCATAAAATTATTTAGATTCGTTTGCATGAGGCTGCAAATTCCAAGTTTATATTTTTAGAATAATTAATTAGGTCGCGTTTTTAAAATTAAATTCATACTCCTGTCCATTCATAGGGAAAGCTTAAAGTATGAAAGTGTATCTAGGTGCTTATTTAGGGCGTATTGTGCTCACGTAGAAGGCAGGGCGTAGTTACGTTCACGCCAGAGCAGCGGACGAAGGCGTGTTTAGGCACATATTTGTGGCGAATTTCGCCCATGTAGTTGGCTATATAGTATATTATATTTCCATCTTGGATGATCACGTCGTTCCTTATGTGGACTTTCTGTGTGGAGAAGGCCTTGTCACCGAACCTGTTTACCAAGGTGACAATTATACCGTGCATCGCACCAGATGTGTTCAGGATTGGTTCGCAGAACATATGAGGTTGATCTCCCATACCTCACTTGGCCTCCCAATTCGCCAGACCTTAACGTCATCGAGAAAATATGGGCCGCTTTGGAAATTTTTGTTAAGAGGAGTGTTGCACGTCTGCAGTTACTTGCGGAATTGACGGCCAAGATTGATGGACGAGTGGGCCAACATCACTGCAGAAGATATCCGGCCCCATTTCGGCAGCATGCCCCGTAAGATCCAAGCGGTGATCAGGACACATATTGATGTAACCAAGTATTAAATTTAATAAAACCTTATTTTGTAATATTTTGTCCGGAGTGGGGGAGTTATAAGTGAAATACTTTGCCAAATCTAGAGAAAACTAAGTTTTCAGTCAGATATTTACAATTAAGGACTAGTTTCATCAGTACTATTATCATATTTTTACAAACGTTCTATTATGAAAACGTAGTCATGATCCCGTTCCCTTTGCGTATAAAATCGTCCAAGGATTTGTTTCACGTTTATTATCAATTGGTCAACATGAAAAATCCAAAACCTGTAATCGCAGCATGGTAACTTGATATGTGCCTCAATTTTGCAAACCTCTATGAAGACCGGTAAATACTTTCCTAACCTGAAACCGGCTACACATTTCATAAAATTATTTAGATTCGTTTGCATGAGGCTGCAAATTCCAAGTTTATATTTTTAGAATAATTAATTAGGTCGCGTTTTTAAAATTAAATTCATACTCCTGTCCATTCATAGGGAAAGCTTAAAGTATGAAAGTGTATCTAGGTGCTTATTTAGGGCGTATTGTGCTCACGTAGAAGGCAGGGCGTAGTTACGTTCACGCCAGAGCAGCGGACGAAGGCGTGTTTAGGCACATATTTGTGGCGAATTTCGCCCATGTAGTTGGCTGTTTCATAATCGACAGCTTTTGTAAGTTTAGAAATTATTAAAATATGAAAAAACTGGTTGCTGGAGGCGGCTAGTGATATATAAGAAAATACCTTCTTTTTGTCTGTCTGATTGTATAACAGTAGAACTTGGCAACACATTTGGTGACAATCAAGTGACTTTGGAAACTATTTTTATCTACAAATTTGACGAAACATCACTTGAATCATTGACACTTTTGTAACATGTCGCCAGATTTCCGAACATTACGCGAAATAACCAAAAATGATGCCAAACTTATGTAAATTATTATTTTTGAAAATAATCCAGTTATCTTCTCCCCGGGAGGGTAAACCAAAATTTATGCGCAGTTGAGTTTATCCAGTAGTTCATGCAATATTTGGGCACAAATCCAACCTTCAATGTTGCCTCGGGGCCTTTGCAAGGTCTGGAAAGATTTTTTCGAAATCCCTCTCATTTTCTCCGCTCCTGGGAGAGCCTTAGGTTCTGTCACATAGGCGATACTGAAAATGTACAAGGATTGAGTCATCTAGATCACTGACGGACTTCTGTAGGGTCGACAAAGACAAAAGCTTAATGCGTGGAGCCCATGACTTTCCCTGCAGACTCAAAGTCATTTTCTCTGTCTTTCTTTCATAATTTATTAAATTGAGTTTAATTCTACAAAATAACACAGATAATTATTCAAAATTACATTGAATTTCCAGTATTAATTTAATATTTGTTTTCCTCTGCCGATTGGACGTACTTTCAACATGATGTTGTGAAATCCGAAAATATACTCAAATACCTCAAGAAGAGTTAGTTCTAGAGTTATGGGGTTAGTCTTATTCTTTTATCATCAAAAATTACGTATAAAACAAGTCTTTAATGGATGCATACGTGTATGTGCATATGTAGTCTTTTATTTTAGATTTTTAACGATTGCTGCGGGTCATTTTGGCAGAAAAGGCAGGTTCGTTTTATTCTAACAGTATCTAAATCTAATCAGCACCAAGGCCACACACAAGTGATTTATCTACCAAATGCTATAAAATGTATTTAATTAGTTTTCAGCTAGAGTGGATACATATGATTTTGGTGGGCCATTTCCACAAAAAAGCAGGTTCTACTTTTTAATCTTACCAAAATCTAGTCAGTACCAGAGTACCTCACAAGAGGTACCTGGAGTACACCAGGGTAATTCACTTATCTATCAAATTTTCTGAAATTTGAAAAAATTGGTTTTCCAGTTAGAGTGGATATATAAATTGTACAGACAGATACACTCACAGACGCCACTCTAAAAATGTTTTTCTCGATATTTAAAATTCTCGAAACGTGCTTATCCGTCAAAAACTTGAATGCGATTTTCGACCGGATTTCATTACTTACTTTATTACTGTATTATTATTACTTACTTTATTACTTACTTTATTTCAGTACTTACTTTATTATTGTATTGCAGAGAAGTAAGAATGCGTTATACTATTATATGGATATATTATCGATTAATATACTACATAATATATATAAACCACAAATAAAGCAATTGATTGAAATAGAAAGTATATTTATATTGTTTTATTCCCCCTCCTCCCTATCAAAGTACTTTAAAAAAATTTCCCTTTGCATTTATTTTTCCAAAATTTACTAAAAGCTTGTCCATGCACAGTCTTTCAGAAAAGATGAAAATAGCACGTACATAAACGTTTATTAGCTCTCTTGAACGTTAAACACAATGCCACAATATGGTGTTTTTAAAAAAAATCCGGACATTGGAATAACGTTTTGAAATTCGTGTTGTGTAAGTAATGTATCCTCAATACAGTCGTTAGAGAACAAGTAGTGAAAAAGATGGAAAGATGCCCTGCTCTTTAAACTATCAGCTCTTTTTATTGGGTTTTAAAGACTATGAAAATGTGAATGTTTCTTTCTCCTTATTTAAGCAGAGATCACTTTCCGATATATAAAATGTAGTAAACTTTTAATATTAGTAATTATTTGCAATTACATGAACTATAATCAGATCATCAGATTTTTACTTTCCGTACAAAGTAATGTATATGGAAATTAATTGGGATCGTGTCAAATCGCAACTCTTGTTTTTGAAGTATTGTTTTGACATTTCTAGCACTCTAGAAAACGAAAAAGCTATTTTTAGCGTGACGTCTGTATGTGTGTATGCGCTTCCGTGTGTCAATTTCTGACAATGTATGCGTCCATTCTAGGTGAAAAACTTATTAACTAAAATTAACAATGTTTGGTAGGTAAGTCATATGTGGGTTATCCTAATTCTGATTGGATTTTGGTAAGATTAAAAAAACGAACCTACCATTTTTGTGAAATTGCCGACAAAAAATACGTATCCACTAATTTACCAAATTTCTAAAAATTTGGTAGATCACAGAATTTGATTACTTCTGAGATATTTCGTTGCCGATTAGCTTTTGATATGATTCAGAAAGACAGAACCTGCGTTTTATGCAATACATCGAGGAAAATTACCACAATCTCAAATAAAATATCCTGTATATTAATCTTCTCTTATTTTTCTCCTTGTCGCAGCATCATTTTGCCTGAGGCCCAGATACGCCTTTCCCTGTTCTCATTGGATGCTCCTCAGTCTGATGTTTCATCGTTGCATCATTGGCTCTTTCTGTTTCCAATGAAGCTTGGTTTAAGTCTTAGTCTTTGGAGATCTTTGCCACAAAAGCACCTACAATTGTTTGTGGCATGTATTTATTGGGGTCATGACTTTCTTGACCATGACTGTCATAAAACGGTGAGTAAAAGTCTGTTCTTTGTTTCGTCGTAAGCATCAAAATCTGCTTATGACGCCTCCTGGTCTCACAGTATCAATGTATCAAATACTTCTTTTATACTTTATTTATGACTACGAAAAGGATATGGCTAACTGTAAAATTCTAGGACTGACTGTTCTCGAGATAGTTCAGATTTTCGTGTTTTTGCACGGCGCCTTTGAAAATAACTTTCCAGTCCCTGAATGAAAACAAAAATTGAAATAAAACTGCACATTTAGTGTAATATGAAACATTTCTCCGTGTTACTTTGTACAAGTAATCTGTACCAATTCGTACAATAAAAACATTTTTACCACACGTTTTAATTAATTATAAAAGAAGGAATGTAAAAATTGTATCTGAGCATGTAGAGAAAGTTATATGTTGCTCACATCAGATTTTTAATTACTGCTTGAAAAGAAACCATCATTATTTTTGTAATTTCGACAATTATGCAGGGTTAATCGAAACACACTTATGGGAAATTAAATGATCTTCTTGGAACAAAGGGATAAAGGAAATAAAGGGAATGTTCACGTATTTCATCATACAGAATTCTTAACACCTTAATATTTTTGTAAAGAACTTGCATGAAACTTGACTTGAAAAGTCCTGAACTTGAAAATGTGCACTTTAGTTCAATCTATAGTAAAGTGATCATGACAGATTAATGAAAGTGATTCTTGTGCCCCTAATAAAGAAAATATTAGGATAACAAACTACTAAACTTGAAAATGTGCACTTTAGGTCAATATATAGTAAAGTGATCATGACAGGTTAATGAAAGTGATTGCTGTGCTCCTAATAGAGAAAACATTAGGATAACAAACTCGGCAACAAACCGAGATAGATGACAGAATCCAATAAATGTCTAAGAGCATTATATAATTTATAGGATCGACAATGGTAATGTTTCAGACGGTATTTATTTAATACAATATGGCTATTGTCGAATGTCTGTCCTATTCAGATATGCCAAACCAAACAGCATATATATGCACAGGAATTTAATGTGTAGCCTTTTCATGATGCTCTCAATCAACAACAATTCACACTTGAATTCAAGAAAGAATATCACCGCTTGTACTTTGACAAGCGTTGCAATTGTCGGCATGTTACAAGATCTAATAATAGCACTTTATGACATATTTATTCAAATCCATATACGCATTTCATTTGAACTTGATATCAAATGTTACAAATTAGACAATGCAGTACATTTTGTATAACGTGAACAGGAAAACTGCAAGACAGTGTTCTGGATGTAGGGGTGTGATACATTTTGTATGCTCAGTGTGTAATAAAATTGCGTACTAAGACATATATATTTCGATTTTAAGTGAATTTAATGTGTTAAAATAATTTGCTTTGCGTGAATTTTTATCAGGTGTATTTTAAGTCCAGCAACCTACGGTGGGTCGACTTCAATGCAAATTTATTTTTCCCTATATTGAATCATTTCATTATGGGGTGAGCGTCAGTAAATTTTCTGCCCTATCCGCGCTTTGTTAACTTTCGCGGCACACATATTTCGCCGAAATTCTGCTCAAACAGTTGCGAAATATTTTCTGAAAGATAAAATGCAATGCTTAGATTATATTAAAACAAAATTTAATGCCCCAAAAAACATTGAATATATTTTTTAATTTAATCCAAAATATTTTTGGTGCTGCCATCTGTTGTCGTAATTTAATTGATACCGATTATTTTTATTTCTTAATGAACATTTTTAAATATCTATCCTTCTAATACAGTGTTAAATACAACAACAGATCATATTTAATAATAATGCCACAATCACGGAAAGGAAATTTATCATTCTATAAATTTGATAAGGGATCTGAATGTACATCACTGAAGACTGCAGTTTTGTCTTTAAGTTCCTTTGTCTTCAAGTCCAAGTTCAATTACGTTTCCGTGATTATGACATTATATATGATCTGTTGTTGTATTTAATAGCGTATTAGAAGGAATAGCCATTTAAAAATGTTCATTAAAAAATAAAAATAGTCGGTATGAATTAAATTACGACAACAGATGGCAGCACCAAAAATATTTTAAATTAATATAAAACATATATTCTATGTTTTATTGAGTATTAAATTTAGTTTTAATATAATCTAAGCATTGCATTTTATCTTTCAGAAAATATTTCGCAACTGTTTGAGCAGAATTTCGGCTAATTATGTGTGACGCGAAAGTTAACAAAGCGCGGATAGGGCAGAAAATTTACTGACGCTCACCCTTAAGTACATAGATTTCCTGGCCTTGCCTGGGATTTAAAATGTAAGTTACTAATTCTACTTCTTTGACCCAGACCGTTTAATCTATCCGAACGTACCACCGACAGTACCACCGAATTTAGACATAGCCCAGTGGCGGCGATATCTACATGGATTGTATCTATCTTCTTCTGCCATCAATCTCTTGGAAGGTCTTGGAAAGACTTGGAAGGAACCCACATATTTGAAGTGCCAAAAACTCCGTAATTACGGGGATCGTTTGGACAGAACCGATACTCGAACTCAGATCCACCGAGTGCAATTCTCGTTTCTGAACCACTCAATTATCCCTCCTCATTAGAGATAATGCTGTACAACTTTGCACTTTGCTTTTTTCGTCTATTTCGCGTTGTTGGTGTGTTAATTATTGTAACTTGTAACTTTTCAAATTCCTTCTTAGGGGTGGGTCTTCGAAAGCGATGAAAGACTACAGAATTAAGGGGGAATATTTCACTCTCCCAACATTATACTTGACGTAACGAACCGCTATTTTCGGGTATATGTAGCTCGGTTTCCAGGATATGTAACTCAATCTCCTTGAGTTTCGTGTTTCTGTAATATAACCATGAAGTTGATAAAAGTAAATCAAAAGGATAACAATATGTGCGATCCTTAAGAAAGAACACCTAAGACAAAAGAACTTTAAAATATTATTTTTAGGATATTTGTACTTTATTTCCTTCAATGTTGACGGGACAAACGGACTAAACGGATTTCAATGAGTGATAGCTTAACCTGTGTGTACTGGTGGAAGGTACATACTTCTTTTTTAGACTTGAACGATAAATCTGATTCAAAATTTTAAAAATTGAAAAGAAAAACCTGATTTCCGGACCATTATTTTCAGTGTTGACCGGCCAACAGTTGAACAGATTTTAATCAGTGATATACTATCTTGTGTGTTCCGGTAGGATCTAAATACATTTTATTCAAAACTCGAAGATAAATTTGATTTAGAATTTAAAGAATTGAAAAATTATGTATATGGTTCTTGGCGATATAGTGAACTAAGCAAAGTTTGATATAACATCGCTGTGTAATCATATTGAATAATAACTCTATAAAAAGAATTGAAATCCTACAATAGCACTTTATGATAAAAAAATCTCCCGCTAAGTAAAACAAGAAAGATCAATCATGCATAAAGCCAATGCATAAAGATCAATGATGCCATTAATTATGAAACACTTTCCAACTGAAATGCAATTTTATTTAACCATCTCTAAAATAGGATACATTCAGTGGTGATATTTCTTTAATTATCACATAACTATAATAATTCATTTTACTTGAAAACTTAAAACTTCATCCAAAAAAATGAAGATTATTCAAATGCGTCGTCGGAAACTAAATCGTCTGGCTCTCTATGTACAGTGAATATTTCATTCATACACTTTTATTCCAAACTCAGTTAAATAATTTTGAATAATTTAATAATTTATTAATTAGCGTGAAAAAAATTAAAAAAATTAGCGTGAGTTAAATAATTTTGCGTGAAAAAAATTCAGCAATTCTTATACAACTCATCTTACAATCACTTGTTTGCATTCTGCATCCATCAAGATTAGGCTTCGTTCTAGAAATGATCAAAGTTTGATGGTCATTTAAACTGAAGAATATTTCAATTGCGTTTTCGCAGAATATAGATGCTCAAAAAATAAGCTAAAATAAAACGGCTTTTGGACGGATGCAGCACTAAATATAAATTTAAAAGAACTTTAAGAACGGCATTTACTCTGGGAGAAGAAAAGAAATATGTCATTTTTTATTTTGAAGTGGGTCACGTTATCTCTTCATATTATATAAGTGTAATTATCATTTTAATTTTTATTTAAAAAACTACCGAACATATTTTGCTGAAATGTCTTTATATATTTTAAGGGATCATTTGAATATTTACTGACAATTCCTAAGCAATTTGTGAATTTTAACGTTCCTTAAAAACTGTTTGAAAAATTAGACCCAATAGGTTCCAATGTATTTAAGTTTTTAACCCGGGTTCACTCCAAAACTAATTGGGTGATATTATTCAATTACATTCTAATATGCTCCACAGACAGTCTCGATAACATACTAAAATTCCATTTTAATAAAGTCATTTTTACGGCAGATATCGTGCGAACGGACAGACAGACAATAAACACTTTTCAACTATGTTGTAAAGTGTTTAAAAAGCAAAAACAGCCTTACAGAAAGTTGCTCTATCTTAAAATGATTTGGCCAAGTTCCCACACAAACGAAGATGCATTTTCAGGTTTAACGTACTCTACTGGTCAATTCTGGCTCTCCTGTAGATCACATGTGGCCCTTTATAGTCGTGGTCAGTTGAAAAAATTATGCGACTAGAAATAGGTACATGTGGTTTGAAAGAGGGCTAAGAGCTGTCTATAGATATAAAAATACAGTCTCCTATTGAAAATTTACAGCTTGGAAGAGAATAAATCCATTTTCATACATAACAAAAAAAATCTGATGTGAGCAACACATGACTTTCCTTATATAATGCAATAAATTTACTACTTTTACAGTACAAAAAATAGGTTTTTCTTATAGTAGATACTTATATTCTTTCCAAGATATTGAATTTTCGACAATAAGTCGTCATTTTCATTGATTTAGCGTCATTTTAATCCATTTGGGGAGATTTTCGTTAATTTGGCAGCATTTCAAAAAGTCGCCAAGTTGGCGACATTCTGCCTAATTCGTCGCCAAAATCTCGCCAAGCTTTACTGACGGAGAAATAAGTTATTCTTATAACAGGTAAATATTGGCGTTCAAATACAAAAGTATTACTCGAAGTATATTTTCTCATGAATGGAACGAGCTAGATCCACGAGAATGATGTCACCCAATTTATCGCATGGTATTACATATAAAAAGTCAACATGTTTCTCAATAGGAAATATATTCTTTTTATTTTACATGACTTTTTGATAATTTTTTTGAAAAATGTTAAATATCTCGAGAACGGTTCATGTTAGCGTTCTAAATTTTACTTTAATCGTTTTCTAATAAAACATTACATAAGAAAGTCTATTTGCGTGACTTTATTAGCGGTTTTGATTTTTTGACGATTTTTTAAAAATTTCACTCGCAAATTTAGGCGGGTTCTGAACATTCGATTACGTTTAAAAACAATAGGCTTCCAGTGTTTACGGATTGTGATTTTTGTACCAAATTTCCTTCGAATCGGTCCATTCGTTCGTCAGTTATCATCTCCACAGACCCACTGACACACACACACACACACACATACTTTCACACACACACACACAGACATCACTTCAAAAATGTTTGATTCGTGATCAGGGATGCTTGAAACGTGCTCTCCTGTCGAAAACTCGAATTCGAATTTTCGACCCCGTCACAATACTTTCCTTATACATTATGTATATAAGGAAAGTAATATATTAATATTTAGAACTTGCATGCGGAATCATAAACTACAAAATCACGGCTAATTGCAGGTAGTTGAGTCTTTGCATTAGTAGATTGTGTCGTAAATAGAGGAGATCTATATGACTTGTGTCAATAAGCTAGTCATCAAAAGAGTATATTGATAGTTTGCAAAATAAACATGCCTTTAAGATAACAAAAGCGAATATATGTATCATTTGCAAAATTTGTAAATGTATCATATTATTAATGCAACTGGAATAACATCACTGCGAGAAAATATAACACTAGTCATGAAACTCAATTATCTATTATTATTGAGGATAGCTAATAGGTTATTTATCCCTTTGCAATTATATTACAACACAGATTGGCTACCATACAAGTTGATGAACACTCTTTTCTAACAGGATAGTACAAAGCAACATACCATATGGTACATCACACAATAATTTAATCATATACTTCTTTTTCTTCCTTGATTACTAGATGTTATCATCATTTGAAGAAGTAGTACATTATTAACATCTCTCCTTCAGAAAGTACACTGCGATAAGTTTTATGAATACACTTTAAATATTTTCGTGTACAGCTGCACTAAAATGTGGCTATAGATGTGGCTTATTTGTTTTCACGCAACATTGTCGTACAATGTTGCAAAAAAATTACTAAGCATAATAACTATATCTACTTTTTGTGCAAAATTGCATGAAATTTTTTAACGTCTACACAAAACGCAACAATAAAATGCATGTATTGAGAGAAGTAAACCATTATGAATAAGAAAGATCAATCATGCATAAAGCATTGATTATGAAACGCTTTCCAACTTCAATGCAATTTTATTTACACATCTCTAAAATGCGATATTTTAAAATTATCATAATACTACAATAATTTATTATATTTGAAAACTTTATCGACAACAAATGAACTTTTTCAAATGACGTCATCGAAATATAAATTGGCCGGCTCTTTAAAAGCAGCATTTCATTCATAAACATTTTTCCATTCATTTCATTCGTCACAATACTATAATAATTAATTTTATTTAAAACTTAAAATCATGGAGGTACAAGTAATATAACTCTATGCTCAAAACTTCAAAAAAAATATTTTGCTTCTCTGTAAAATCAATGATTGTTACATTCATATTAGCTATATTGCAGAATCCAAGGGCTAAATAATTTTACTTTAAAAAAATGCAGCAATTCTTATACAACTCATTCTACATCTTGTAGTATTTAGATCCTCCTAAAGTGAAAAGTGGGTTTCGTTGTCAAAATAATCAAAGAAGTTGGATGATCATTTAAACTCAACTATATTGTAATTGCGTTGTTTCAGGATGTATATGCACAGAATTTAAGTAAAAATAAAGCGGTTTTAGGACGGATACAACACTAAATATGAATTATAAAAAACTTTAAAAATCACGATTTTGACACAAGATGGATGCCATATTTTGTTTTGAGGTGGGTCACGTGATCTCCTCATATAATTATCACGTCATCTCTCCATATAAAGGATGTAATTATTATTTTAAATTTTATTTAAAAAAATACTGAATATATTTTACTGAATATTTTTTTTATATATTTTATGAGATAATTTGTATATTTTCTTAAACTTTCGAAGCAATTTGTGAATTTTAAATTCGCTTAAAAAATGTTCGAAACATTGGGTCTCATAGAGTTTAAGGTATTTCATTTTTTCAACCCGGGTTCAATCCAAAACTAATTGGGTGTTATTAATCATTTATATTCCCATAGGTCACACAGACCGTCTGAACAACATACTAAAATTTCACTTTCATAAAGTCATTTTTACGGCAGTTATCGCGCTAACGGGCAGACAGGCAGACAGAATGAACAAAGTCATAAACACTTTTCAACTATGTAGTAAAGTGTTAAAAATGTATCGGGAAGTTTTTTTAAATATAGCGATGAGTGCCAGAATGTAGAAGGTGTGGGAAATACTACGTTGAGATTTCTTGATTTAAAATGTTATTATTAGCCAATTTAATGTGTTGGCTATATTCATTTTACTGTCATTATTCTTATCCGTGCTGTATTAAAAAAATACAATTAATCTGCCAGGGTTTTGTAATTAAGCCTTAAAATAATTGGTATTAGTGATTTATTCAAAAGTTATATCGCATTTGGTCAATTTTATTACATATTTTATTACTAATAAAATTGATTCATTTATTCAATTCTAATTTTAAAGTTTTGAATAAGTCGTAATTGAAATTCTACAAATTTGGGGTAATAGACTAACATATTCAAACGATTTTAACCTACTCATAAATTTAGGGCAGTGATCACCGCGGACTAAAATGCAAAATTGCAGGTTAGATCGCGAAATTTCGAGAAAATTTCTCAGTCAAGAATATACTTTAACATTTCTAAAAACACTCCAGCAGTTGCTAAAAGTAATACATATAGCTTCTACGCAAATCAATAAGCAATACCCTAAATTGTTTATAAACTAATTGTTATATTTATAAACCACTCGAAATCTTGCAATGTTATCAACGCAATTACATGACATCAAGATTTCCATTTAAGGGGCGAACGTTTCTATACATTATATTTCATATATGCAGATTTTCTTATGTAATGATATATATGCTGAACCCAAAGATGTCTGATTTTCGATTTGTCCTCCTACACTGTAAAATATTCTGCATCCTTTGCTCAATTTTTTCAAATACTTTGTTGATAGTTTCAGCAAACTGATAAGAACCACAGGCAAACATAAAATTCCCAGCTTCATTTCTGAAATATTCAACAAATTATCGTCTGCTGAAACGTTATTTTTATTCTTTTATATGTCCAAGATGTCCCAAAAACATTGACCTCGGCTTTTATTCCTTAAATATTGATCTTAGATATATATAATAAATTACAAAGTTGCGTAAAAAAGGTACAGAATTTTACGAAATCGATTAAAATTTTTAAAGGAATTAAATTTTAAGAAATACAACATTTAAATTTTTATACGGCCCCCGTGCGGAGCCATTTCCAATGAGTAAAATGTGCCCCATACACTAATAAGGTGATGTACAAAATTTCAGCATTTTGTCATAAAAAGTCCCAGCGATATGAAAATACAAAAATGCTGACTGAAACCACTTTTCGATGCATCGACATGGGTTCTCAGAAAGGAAAAATCATATCGGCAAATCGCTTTTTATGTGTCATACACAAATTACGAAAGAAAACAATAATTACATAAATAAATAATTTGGTATTTATTGGTACAAAAGTATCTACACTGTGTAGAAATAATAATTTATACACAAAGATTACAAAGCTTGTTCAAAATGTTTTCCATCCATGCGAAAGATCCATTAAAGATAAAAGGCAGATATTATTTGCCTATGATACATTTCTGCGTTGCGTAATTTGCACTCTTGCTGTAAACATTTACATTTTGATTTGTGATTAATACCTCACCAACTTTAATTAAACATATCTCTGGGACTTTTTATGTTAAAATGCTGAAAATTTGACATCACCTTATTAGAGTATGGGGCACATTTTACTCATCAGAAATGTTTTCGTACCAGGGCCGTATAAATATTTAAATTTCATATTTCCTCAAATTTAATCCCCCGAAAAATTTTATCGATTTCATAAAATTATATACCTTTTTCTACACAAATTTGAGATTTATTATATATGTCTAAGATCAATATTTGAGGAATAAAAGCCGAGGCCAGTGTTTTTGGGACACCCAGTATATACAATAATATATATATATATATATATATATATATATATATATATATACAGAGTCTTTATAATTAAAGTTCAACTTTGAAATGGCCATAAAAGAAAAACTACTGAACAAAATGTTATCAAACATGGTAATAGTTTACAAGAGGTCATGGGATATTATTTTCCGCAAAAAAAAAGTTCAAAAACTCACCGCCAACGGGGAATGGCACTGTATGCAATATTGTTAAACGAAATAAGACATGACATCGTTTGAAAAGTTTTTAATTGTTTCTAAAACGTGTTACAAATCATGTTCAATGTGGCTTCCACCATTTTCTGAAAACAGGTTAAATCGCATTACTGCTTTCTCAACAATAGCTCTTAGCATATCAGGAAGAATGCTACGGACATGTCGGTGTATCACATTTTTTAATTCCGTCAAATTGTTTATATTATCACCATAAACAGTAGCTTTGAGGTAACCCCATAGCCAGAGGTCACAGGGTTTGAGGTTTGATGACCGGGGTGGCCAAGAAATGGGGAAGTGTCGGCTTACAATCCGGTCATCCGTGAAATGGTGCTTAAGTAACTGTTTGACACATGTACCAATGTGAGGTGGAACCGCGTCCTGCATAAAAATCGTGGTGTCTAAGCCACTGTTTATGGTGATAACATAAACAATTTGGCGAAATTGAAAAATCTGATACACCGACATGTCCGTAGCATTCCTCCTGATATGCTAAAAGCTACTGTTGAGAACGCAGTAATGCGATTTAATTTGCTTTCAGAAAATGGTGGAAGCCACATTGAACATGATTTGTAACACGTTTTAGAAACGATTAAAAACTTTTTAAACCGATGTCATGTCTGATGACATTTTGTCCAGTAGTTTTCCTTTTATGGCCATTTCAAAGTGGAACTTTAATTATACCTATATATAGCTTTAACCCTATATATAGCTATTTAACCCTATATATAGCTTTAGTAAAGTAATTTAAAAGTATTTTTTTATTTTATATTTATTTCTGGAACACTTTCTCGAAAAATCTTCCATGCAGAGTCATTGAAACGATGGAAATAGCACTTGAATAAAAGTGTATTATTATTCTTGGCCGTTTGATACAATAGCGCGTAATATAGTGTTTTTAAAAGAATCTGGATATTGAAATCTCGGCTTGAAATTTGTGTAGTGTAAGTAATGTATCTTTAACACAATCGTTAGAGAACATTGTTGAAAAAGACGTAGAAAGAATTCCTGCTCTTCGAAATGTAATCTCCTTTTTGTTGGGTTTTAAGTCTATAGGAATGTCATATTTTTCCATATTTATGCAGTGGTAAAAAATATTCTACATAGAGTAAACAATTTTTTTATATTCAGAAACTTTATATTAAACAAAGTAACTTCCTACACTTTTAAACAGCATAATTCATGAAAGTTTATGAACGCCGTAGCGTTTGCCATGCCAAATCCATGTGTGAATCTGCAGCTAAAATGTGTATATCAATGTTATTACGTAGCTTCTGGAATCGTAGGTGTGCTCGTAGGATACAAGAATAAGCCGTCGAAATTTCTTGATAAATAATACGTTTATTCGCAAGCACAGCGTAAACAGGAACAATTTGCAGTAAAACAGCACTTAAATATTACAATAATTTCGCAAAATAACCAATATTGTTCTCAAAACATTGACGAAAGTAATTTCGCAAAACACCACTACGGTTCTCGAAACATTGACAAAAATCACAGTTATTGTAATTTGTTTAATGTCAACTGCTTTCCGACTGAGTGATGGCTTCTTTCATAAACTATCTCTGTAGATACTTCTAGTAATATCTCATATCTCGTAGGAACTTCGAGTAATATCTCATATCTCGGAGAATAAACGTTATCATGCGGTCTTTCTCGAACCTCCGGGAAGTCGCCAAATGTCGCCAATTTGGCGTAGACGCCAATGCCTGCAAAGGAAGGTCGAACTGTTTGGGATAGGTTATGTCAAATACCTGTCTTTTTGAGAGGCTCTTCGTTTGGATGGACATTGTTCCACCCGTAAGCAAAATGATAAATGTCGTACGGCGTGCACGACATTTTGTAATTTCAATTACGGATGCCAACCAAAATAATGACCTATTTAAATGCTGCAGATGGAACCAATGGCAACCCAATCATAAATAAGCAGCGCGCATACCCTCCATCACAACAACCAATAAAAAGACGAGGTATGACACTACAAGCTGAAAAGAAAAAGTGTTTTCGAGAATGTTCTAGAACTTTCCACGAGATTCAATTTCGACAGCGTCCTAGCCGCACCTGATGTTTTTTTCAGTAGTATTCAAAAAATATCTCCTGCGATCGCGCAAATATACGCGGATCGGCAAAAATTGTGATGTGTGAGTGAAAAATGAGCACAGTGAAATAATGGCGTATTAAAATATTATACGCAGGCTTCCAATATAGTGTTGGCTACATCAACTATCGAGGTACAAGCAAACAGAAGGTATGGATATGTTTCATCTGTTATTACGATTAAGGAAGGCACACAATTCATAGTACCTATCGTGTAATTAATAATAAGGTCGTACGAACCTATCGCAATAACGAGCTCGTGTATTGAAACTAAATGAACTACTCAGATTTTCGGTAAATAATAGTAATTAATGTGTTCTAAATATATGTGTCTTATAAATTATATGTTGTAAAATGTATGTATTGATTAAATGTTGTTAAAGATATATGTGTCCAGAAGGATGCAGAATTAAATTTAATAATCAAGATCTCTCTACATGTATATATACGAAAGTAAATATTAAAGTAATTAAGTAAATTTAGATAAGAGTATTTATTTATATTTTGTGTGTTCGTCTCTTCAGCTTGAGAACCTGGGGCTACATGCTCCACCCCTAGCGACGGCATCATAGGTAAGTCCTATAGTGATAATTTTGATAAGGACAATTTTACCTTATGATATTAAAAACATAAATTATCAAACATTAATCATAATACAAATGCTATACACTTAAAAATACCAAGCTTGACCTCGGGGTGTACTGGATTGTTATGGTAATCGCTACTTCTAATTATCATTAATTAAAATTGAAATTGTTCAGTGAGAAAATTTTCCCAAAACTTAAAATTACACTGATACTTAGATTTCGATTAATATATAAATGCGCATTACATCATAACTGAAACTTAAAGGACACAATACCTCCACCACAGATGAAATGGCTAGTAATTCCTAAAAGTAGATCATCCATAATTCATAGTGAAGGATTCTTGGGTAGTCGAAAAAAACACAGTTCATTGACACACGGTTTTAGAAGACATCGCTGAATAGGGATTCCGTAAGTGATTGGGGAACACTGTCCTCTACACTCTCCACCTCCCAATTGCCTGTTGGCCCAGTGATTCTCGGAAATCCGGTAACTGCATGCAGGCCGATACCAGTTGGGTCGGATCCGAAATAAACTTTACGGTCGCTTGACTCACACATGCCGCTCCGATGACAGTTAACGCTCTCAGATGACGTGGGTTGTACGTTGCGTGGAGGCCCAGACAGGGCACTCCGTCCATGTACTCGTCCGCAGGGTGAGATGTACACTGAGCTGTCGATTACCGTCCTTGCAGTCCACACAGTTGTTGCGGCTTAGATGTAGTTTTAAGGGTCCAAAGGGTAGCCCCTATTACGCCGTCTATTTTCAGAGCTGTATGGTACTGCGTATCATAAAGACGAAATCCTCGCTGCGCAGATGATCTCCACTGTCCGATGGTATTGCAAAACTCAGCCCAGTTCCATCCTAGTTCGATTTGGCTTAGAGTAGCCATAAACTTAATTTGCTGATTGGTCGCGCCTGGCTACGAGCTACCCTTGAATATATGTACTCGTAGCAGGGTACAGAAGGCGTTGGTTTCCTACGGTATGCATAGGGCTGCTGCTAGAGAGTGGCAGTGGATACCGGTGCCTAAAAATGCGTTAATACCAGGCAATGGAGGGCGACTTTATATAGGTAAGAAAAGTATTTTGTTTTTCGTATTCCAGGAACTATCAAACCTCTGCTGACACCAAACTGTTTTACACTCGCTTTATGTGGACAAAAAAAGCAAATGAATTTTCTTCGTCTAAAATGTCCAAAGATTTAATATAATATGTGATATTCGAGAAAATTCTACATAAACCCCAAAATTCGCAAAAGAATGATTGCGGAAATTCACGCCGCAAAACAAATATATCTTAAACTTATTACAAAAATTAGGCAATAATAGGAAAAATGTCTGAAATTCGCGAATATATTTAATGTTAGCGAAATTTCAGAAAATAACCTAGAATTCGGGGAAAAAATAGCGTAAAAGGTTGTTTCGGAATATTTACTGCCTTACTCATAATTTAATTTTTGCTTTTCGTTTCCACTTTTAGACATAATTTCCGTTTAAACCTATGTAGTATTATACATCTATCGCCGTGTTAAATCCAGCAGAACATTTCATCGGAACACACTGAACAGTAATTTGCAATAAACCGCATAAAGAGGGCAAAAACATGATGTAAATAACGTAACGAAGTAACGTAATGACGTGAAAATATTACATAGAAAACTGTTTCGCCAAATAATATTGTGTGCCAAGTTTCAGCTCTCTATGTGGTATAGGAGCCGAGAACGGGCACATGAAATATGACCCACACAAATTACGTAACTACAAAACATAATAACGTAACAACGTGAACGATGAAAATGTTACGTGAGACGAAAGTCGAGACTCATCTCTCTACGCGCTTTAGAGGCTAAAAATGAGTTCGTCAAAGATGACGTAGTAAATGACATAACGAAATGATGTGAAGATTTGAAAGACGAAAATATTCAGAGACATGAATTTATGTGCCGAGTTTCAACTGCCTTTGTGCCCTGGTAGCCGAGCACGAGCCCTTAAAATATGACGTAAACAATGTGACGACGTAATCTGATGACTTAACATAACGACGTAATGTAACTACTTAATGTAACGATGTGCACATTTAATAAATCAAAATATTTATGAGGTGAAACTGTGCCCTGTTTCAGCTTTTTATGTATTCTGAGAGCTGAAAACGATCATGTCAAAATGTTAAACTAAGGCCCATACAGAGTAGATAGGAGGTCAATAAGAAGACAAATATCTTTGTGTACGTTAACCAAAATTGTAACAGAATTCTAATTTTATTCACTGACACTTGACACATTTTACGTTTTAACTGTTAGAAAAACTTTTTGAAGATTTAGGTAAATGCGTATCAAACTAAAAATATCGCAGATTTATTTTTCATATTTTCATATAAAATTCATATAAAAGTGGGGAAGCTTTATTTTAAGTAAACAAAAGTAACTTTAAAATATATAAACACCAAATCTTAGGTCTTCATGCTTCGTTAATATGCAGCAAAGTAGACATTTATTTTGCATATGTTCTAAAGAGATAGCATGAAATAGCACCTTAAGAACCGTTCTCATCCCATAAAACTTTCATTTCACCCATATGTTGCTTATAGAATATGCAAAAGTGACAACTTTTAAGATAACACATAAAATGCAAAATATTTATGCAAAAGATAAAGCAACGTTTTCTGACGTTAATTCAGTCTTATGTGTATCATATGATAGGTAAAAGACATGTAAAGGAAGGTTTTTTATTTTAAAAAGTTTTATCAGGTGTAATGAAAACTTCATCAAGCATGCCCCGATTAGTTTAATTTATTTTTTTAATTAATTATTTTATCAAAGCTACTATAAGATATGCACGAAGTTACTCATAATTCAAAATGTGCAAATTCTGACAGCGTATGTTTCAATTTATAAAAATATATTTTAATTTCTCCGTGATGTATAAAAATACATATTATTGCTATAGAAAATTATCGTACTGTTGTATCTGAAGTATATGACTTCCTGGTTTCGTTTGTAAACGAATTAAAAAAAAAGTAAAAGTTTATATACTTGCTATTTTTATCCTGCTGTAACAACTGCTTAATTAAATACAATAAAATAGATGACTTTCAATATTGAAATATCATTGATTCCCGGAATCTTATATCTCAAAATCTTGTTTTAAGATATAAGATTCTTGAACGCTAGAGAAAGGAACAATATAAGAACACCACTTAATATTTAATACCGTTCGTTTACTGAATTTATTTTTATACCATTTTCTTATTATTCGTATTCGATAGATTGGACGAAAATCGTCTGCTGCATAAATATACTGCTCACAACTGAAATCGCAACACCATAAAGAAATTGATTTATCCTTGTGAAATTTATAAAATATAATTGTAACATGGTGACGTCCTAATGATCAAAAATTCATACCTGGAAAATGAAAGCATTGAGCTTTATTGACATTAGATCAAAATGGAATAGGCTTGCCACAGGCGGCAATGTAGGATTGAATGCGACGAAGCATCGCATCAATGAGATGGTACATGGTGTGCTGAGGGATGGCATTCCGCACAGCATGCAATTGTGCTTGTAACTGAACATGGTGTGCTGGAATTGGGAGTTGTCTTAATCGGCGTCCCATCATGTCTCAGATATACTCAATTAGCGACAAATCCGTAGAACATGCTGGCCAAGACAGGATCTAAAAACCTTGTAGACTGTTCACAGTTACCTGTGCAGTATGTGGACTGGCATTATCCTGCTGAAAATGCTGTCCAGGCCTAGTGGGCAGATATGGTTGTACCACAGGTCTTACAATGTCAGAGATGTATCATTGTGCCGTGATACCAGAAACGTGGACCAAAGCTTTTCGTCCACCAAATGATATACCACCTCAAACCCTGGTACCACGTAGGGGGACAGGGTGCGACTGATAGAAAACGTCTCCTGGTGGCATTGTTGAAAGCGCCTCCATGCGCGAGGTCGGCCATCTGGCATGTCAAAACAGAATCGTGATTCATCCGTGAACAGAATGTTTCGCCATTCTGTTGACCAATTGCATTTCATTTGATACTACTGCAGGCGATGTAACCGATGAAGACGTTGAAACGGTTGATGTCGAAAAGGTCGTCTACCTCGGGGTCCTGCGTCATACAAATGGTTTCGAATTGCTTGCTTTGAAACCTCGTTGCCTGTAGTGTGGGATAAATGTCGTTGTGACATGGTTGCTGTGGTAAACGGCATCTGCGCTACGTTTCTCGGAAATACGATCTTCAAGCAGTGTGGAACACCTGGAAGCTCCACTGCCTGATTTTCATGTCGTTTCGTTGTTTCTCTCTAACCGTAACACACACTGTTGAACTGTGTTATGAAGCATAACATTTAATTGCTTCATTTATTTGTACGAAATGAAATACGTTTCATGCCTCGGATTATCTTCAAAAATGAAAGGGGGCGGGAGTAGCAATTGCTCAATGTAATTAATGTGTATGGTATATTGCTGTAGCGATGCCTCCTCACAGACAAGATGAGACTGCGTGGCACCTTATAACAAATGTCAAATTGTAAAACTACAAATATCTAGAAATTTATGGCCCCTGTCAGGTGTTGCTAACATAAAGGCCCGGTCCAGGACTTCCCGGCTGCGGGAATCCCTTCGGTCATCATTTTCTAGTGGGACGCATAAGAAATGAGCGTCACTTTACAAGCCAGTAAAATTAGTCGAAATCAGAACTGCCATTTCCTCTCACATAAGTGAAATATAGAATGAGAAGACGAGGTGACTCCCACCCTAATTTTTGTCCCTCCTTTTTTAAAATCTGAAAGGACTCAACTTTAAAATGTAAAATTAGACTCATTTCTGATACCTTGAGAGTAGGTCTCTAAGTGTATGTGCACTAGTTTTCGAAGTTCGATCCGACAGGCACTTTGATGCAGTTTTAGGCACCGTGTTCGCTGCTTCTCTCTAGCCCCAGACAGATGCATATAGTATCGAACCAACGCCTTTTGTAACCCGTTGCGAGCACTAACACTCCAGCGTAGCGTCGTCCGGCCCAACCTTGCTGCCAACTAAGTTCATGGCCGCTCTAAGTCAAATCGAAATAGAGAAGAGCCAGATCGAGAGTTGTTTTCTTCGGGCCGTGGCGGTCATAGGAACAGCGAGGACTTCGCAATTTTTGATACGCAGTACAACATAGCTCTGAAAATATACGGCGTAGTGTGGGCTAACTTTTGGACCCTTATACTACATTTAAGACGTGGCAACTGTGTGTACTGCAAGAACCGTACTCGACAGCAATATTGATCTCACCTCACAACCGAGTCGACATGAGCGTAAAGTTTGCGAGGTTCTAACCTTGGGCCTCTATGCAGCTCGCGTCACCCATCAGCTGAGTACTTCAACTGTCATCGGTACGGCATGTGTGAGGAATGCCACCGTAAAGTTCATGCGGGATGCGACCCAACTGGCACCGGCCTGCACGTAGTTCCTAGATCTCAAGTAACCGCTGGGTTAATCGACAATTGGGAGGAGCAAAGAGTAGCGAACTGTGATCACCCAATACGCGATAATTCGCGATGGTATCCAGAATTCAGCGATATCTCCAATAAACCGTGCATTATTAATTACGTTAATTTAATGTATGACCTACGTAAATAATGATAATGGTATCTGCAAGTAAATTTGTTGGGACCAGGCCACGTTTCATAAAAGTAATTTTTCGGGCCGCGATCTTACTAAGGTTGAGGATCCCTGATCAGTATGAATATACAGCAAAAACGCTTCCAGTACAATAGTATTTGAGACCCGTACGCTATCTCCATTTGATGCAACCTGGGTAGCAGTTCTCAAACTCACACCGGAGCAACTGCTGAGTCGCAGAAATCTCAAGTTATCCGCAGGTGTCTCAACCAGCAGTTATCTCAACTCTAAAAATTTTAGGAAAAGTTCAGATCCGAAGTACATATTGAAATTACTGTTTTAAGACCTAAGCCTGATTTATTCAAGAACATCCGGGACTGTAATTCCAGGGCCTTTTTTAACATAGACTAAGTAGGAAAATGCTAAGGGTTGTTAATATTCAGTGGCATATTTAATTTACCCCATCATTATTTCACACATTTTCTTTTGGAAATTTCAACGTCACTTTTGGACCTAAGACTTCTATATAGGGATCTGGTCAACTGCCATTTTATTACATACTTGACGAGTGGTTTATATTAAGCACTGACTCAATACAGTGCTTTGGGGTTTAAATTCCCAATAAAATAAGAATTAGTGCAACCGTAAATTGCTCTAACAATAACCGAAAGGGGATACGAATGGTTAAATTCCCGTGTGAACAAGAAGAAAGAAGAAATTGATACGTTGTAGATGAGATTAATGCAAAATATGCCTTTTTCGCCGCAATCGACGATAAGTATGCCAAACTGTTGCATTTCCATTAAGGTAAACAGAGTGGCAGTAATTTCCATCCTAGTCTTTAAGGCTTTTCTCACTGTGATACAGCATGACTTCTATAAGTCAGTCTGGGATATAGGAGACCTATTTGGATCACAGCATTTCAACGTCAATTTTCGACCATGGTTTTTAACGTAATTTTAGACCATTGTGTTTAGTAATACGATTTTATGAATACGGTTAGTGAATATTTTTGAATCCATATAATTTACATGGAAATTATATGTATACCATATGGATATAAATATACGCTCTGACCATATGTACCGTATTGAACGGGACAGTACCGTTTTTTCGATATTTCCGGATCGTCCCGTCGTTTTAATAAAAATATACAATTTGTCCCGTTTTTAATACAAATTATAAATTTACTTTACGTGAAATGACTTCGAATGCGAAATGACATCGATAAAATATTCATGGTAAAATAGTGGGGAAATACAGCCCCTTTTTACATTTACTTAAGTTTTTGTATGGTTTCCCGTTTCTGTTACTGAAGAATAAAATAGTGGTACCCTCAACATGTTTATGTAATAAAATACAACATTTTCATGATTACTGAAAATTACATAACTCCTGACCCGTTTTTGTCTTAAAGAAATATGGTCAGTCTGCTTAAATACGATATTTTACCGATTTATAATGATGAATTGGTATTATTAATTGCCAGTTAATAATGCTAGTTTTGCATAAAGTTTGACAGACCAGAATCACATCAGCCTTTTGATAATGACGACTATAACGAGAATGAAAATATATATTGCTGCGGCGTACAATTTCCCCTTTAGCGACTTCTCTTTCCTTTGTCTCGAAGCCCAGGCGACGAAAACAGTCCATGGCGTCAGTATGACGCAAGGATAACGTGGGCCCAGGGTTTCCAGGATATCCTAGTTAGAAGAAGGGTTTCCAGGTTTGGCAATTTATCGCCAATTTGCGACATTTGGCAACTACCGGAATGTTCCAGAAATTTCTCGATAGAACGATTATTCTTTGGGATATAGAGATATTCAGAAGTTTCTATGGATATATTATAAAAAGAACTTACCCCTCTGTTGCAGTGGGGTTGACAAATTAACGTGACACTAGCTACATTGGACTGTGATTTAGAATAGTAGCATCTATTTTGTGAAATTACTTTCGTCAAAGTTTTGAGAATAATATAGCATATTCTGTGAAATTAGGGGAGCATTTAAGTTCTGTTTGATTGTATATTGTTCTTGTTTATTTTATACTTCTGAATAAACGTTAGTTATCTGGAAACTTGGACTCGGTATACACCCATGATTCTTGAGAATGCGCTTCGTAACAAACTGGTGTCAGCAGTGGGATTTCTGGAAACTTGACAGAAATATATGATAGTAACTGGAAAAGCAACGGAAGAACAGATGAAAGAGATGATGTCTTTGATGTTTGCCGGACAAGACAATATGTTAGAAGCCGGACTGGCTATGTTAGAAGCCGGACAAGAGAAGATGATTGCTCTGATGGATGCCGGACAAGAGAAGATGGAGGCTATGATGAAAAACGGACAAGACGACATAAAAGCCGGACAAGACGAGATGAAATTTGGACAAGACGAGATGACAGCTAGAGAAGACAAGATGAAATCTGGATAAAACGAGATGAAAGAGGCTATGAAAGCCGGACAAGACAAGATGATGCCTATGATGAAAGCCGGGCAAGGAGATAAAAACCGGACAAGACGAGATGAAATCTGGATAAGACAACATGACAACTAGACAAGACGAGATGAAATCTGGACAAAAACGAGATGAAAGAGGCTATGAAAGCCATACAAGAATAGATTGAGTCGGACAAAAAGCGACGAAAAGCGAGATGAAAGATATACATGATAGCCACATGGGAGGATATTTTGGCATGAGCAAGACGCTAAACAAAGTCTTGGAACATTCTTCTGGTGCAATGTGAGATATGATGTTGAGCGCTGGTGCAAAAAATGCACGAAATACGGTACTCGAGAAGGAAACATGTGGGCTTCTTCAGTGTTATAATGTCGGAGCTCCATTCGAGAGAATTCCACTCGACGTTTTGGGGCCACTACCACGAAATGTTAACAGTAACATGTACATCCTAATAGAAATGGATTATTTTACAAAATGGCCAGAAACTTACGCAATCCTTGACCAAGAGTCTACAACTGTAAGTAAAATTCTAACTCGGAAATTTGTATGTCGTTACGGGGTTCCCTCCCTCATACATTCTGACCAGGGAACGAACTTTAACTTTTTCATATTCAAGGGACTGTGCAAACTACTCGGAATGGACAAAACTCGAACGACTGCTCTTCATTTGTTAGGGGAATGTTAGGAAGATTCATCAGAACGGTACTTAATCATCTCTCTATATTTGTATCCAGAAACAAGCAAGTCTGGGCCGTCACCTACCTTTGTTCCTATTGTCCTACAGAAGTGCCGTTCACGAATTGAGCAGTCATTCTCCATCAAAAATGCTGCCTGGACTGTATCTATGACTACCATGTGACCTAATGTTTGGAAGACTATGTGATGCTTCTTCATTGCCTGATGAATACGTGCAAGATCTGCACGGTTGAAGTACGTTCATCTTTTCGCTCGTGAGAGGATCCACATTGTTACCGATTGAATGAAGACCCGGTACGATGCTAAGGCTAATGATGTTCGATTCCAGTAAGGCGACAAAGTGTGAAAGGTTCAACCCTCGGCGCCGACCAGGATTTTCGCAAAAACTACGGCACAACGGAGAAGGATCCTACGTCATAATGAAAAGAATAAACTGTGCCGTTTGCCAAATCCAGATATAGTCTTCAACCAAGCCAAAAGTTGTCCATGTCGACAAATCGGCTCCATCTTTTGGACCACAGTAGATTGATACTGTGCGGAACTTACAGCCAGTCTTAAGGAGGGGGCAGTGTTGTGAACTTTCAATTTCCCCTTTGGTGCCTCCCCTTTCCTCCGTCTATAAGGCCGACGACGCTATCTCGAAGTTTCCAGGACTTCCCAGTTAGAAGACGGGATTCCAGATTTGGCAATTTATCGCCAAATTGACGAAATTTGACGACTTCTGGAACGTTGCATAAACTTCTAGATATAACGATTATATTTTGAGATGTAGAGATTTCTTGAAGATTCTATAGAGATTCTGTAAAAAGAAATCACCCCTCCGTTGTAGTGGAATTGAAGAATTTACGTGATACAAACTATATTGAATAGGGAATTTTCTCAATGTTTTGAGAATATTTGCAGCAGTTTAGTGAATTTAATTTTGTCAACGTTTTGAGAATAACATCATTTATTCTGTCATTTGAGTGCTGTTTGATTATATAATGTTCCTGTTTATTTTGAGATTGTGAAGAAACGCAGGTTATCCAGAAATTTGAACTCGTTCTTGTATCCTGCGTATACATCCACGATTCTGGAGCACACGTTTCGTAGCAATATATTGTGATGTGGTGATTCTGCGATACAATAGCTTTTGTTAAGCGGGACAGGAGTATTAATACATAATATGATTGCATTTTATTGGAGAGTATATTTATGATCATATTAATCCCTCATATATGATTAGGAGGATACATATGATCAGCAATGGTCATATAGATCAATAGCGTTCGATCCATATGATCACTCCTGGTAGCATAACGACTTTCATACAATATTTAATGTTTGGTCAGAAAATATTGTTTGAGCGCTCTAAGATATATTGCACATAAAAAAATAATTAATTCGGATTGTATGCAAAATCAAACTGACCTACAGCTACAAAATTTATCCAATACATATTACTCAACAAGTACAGAATTTTGTTCAATTATCATTACAATAAAGTCGGGATGAAAAGAATAATTGTAGAGGTCAAATTTACTATCTTGGTAACAAGTTTTCTTGATTTTTCATAAATTTAAAATCATACTTTTTTTTATAAAATTGGCATTTATATTCCAATATGGCTGTTTATATCAAGGTTATTGCTTATATATCTTTAGGATGAATTTGAATAAAACAAAATTAATTTAAATTTAAATTAATTCAATGAAATGCTTGGTACTTATATAATCTTAATTAAAGTTTGAGGTAGCTACAATTTGCCTGATCGTGGCACATGTAAGTTAAACAATGGCGCATGTAAGCAAACTTGTGACTGAAGGCTTGTCTTTGCTTTTTCCGACGAGAATTACTCTTATTCTGATTTTAAAAGAAAAGTAGTGAAAACCATGTATTACGTATTTCTAAATACAAAATAAGCAATGTTATTAATAATAAAAGTTAAAAGCATCAAGTATTGCTTTTAACCGGAAAAAGGACAGCTGATGTATACCCAAAGAATGTACGTACATTTTAGACTATTTTAAAAACAGTTTCTTGTTTCAAAAGAAAATTTACATATTCAAAGAACAATTGCATACGATTATTAGACAAAATTTTATTAATTTTATTTTTAAACTCTTCGTGCGTTTTATACAACCTCAAATTTTTATATTACGATATAAAAAATTGACGTGTCATCCGATGCTTACAATTTAACAGCAGCACGTAGTCGACCGATGTCTTCTTCGACCCAGACCGCCTGCCCTACCAATTGGGGTATCTGTGGGACGGCAGAGAGTGCCACCCTATTTAGACCGGATTCCTGTGGCCGCGTTATCCATAGTGACCACAACCTTTCCCATACCACTAACCCCTCAAAAGGACTTGCGGATACGCTCAAAAGGACTGCTCGTGACCACGGGGATAGTTTGGGCAGAATCTGGAATCGAACTGTGGTCATCCGAACGCAATCCCAGTTCGCGAATCATTGTGATGTCTCACCTCTCAAGCCATGTATGGATAGAGTGTTCCCCTTTTACTGATAGAACTCCTTTTCGGGAACTTTTCTACCAATTGAAGCCACTCCCACGCACGGGGATTGCGTCCATTCGCACACGACATGATGATGTGAATTGGCGATCGAGATTTGGTGATTTTATCTGTAGAGTAAGAATGATTTTAGTTTAAATCAGGAAATGTGGAAATCGAATATGATGTTATTTGTATTTGTATAATTTAAGTAGCGGGCACTTATTTAATATTTATATATTTTTATAATTTTGAAGTATGAAAATGACGGTGCTTGCGGAAGATGTGACCAATATATAAATTGGTCTAATTGTGTTGACATTGTTTCAATTAAAATGTAAATTGTGTCTGTTAACGTAAAATGTAAAGTCACTCTGTTAATGTAAAATGTAAAGTCACTGCAGCTGACGGATTTCGGTTTTATGAGGGGGAAATGCAGGCGTCATACGCAATTTTCTCTGTTATTTATACCAATAAAAGTTATTTATTTTGTTACGTATTGGAGACCTCAACAAATATAATCAATTATATAAAATAAGTTTTATTTAATATTTTCGACAGGATTTAATTATAAATAGCCAAATAGTTTATATGGCCACCCCTACATTTGACCACTCCCACTTTTTTGACATTTTACTTATTTTTAATATTGATTATATGTAATAAATATGAAAGAGGAGTAAATGAGTGAGGAGTAAATGTTTAAAAATGTTTAGTTTCATTCTAAATCACTATTTCCGCAGATACTAAAATGACAGAAGAAAAATGTTGAAACTGATATAACTCTTCGGTGCGAAATGTATATAGGCCCTAATTCTGCCATTCCAAATCTAAATCATGATTTCATTTTATTTATAGCCCAGCAAGTCATAGGTAAGTTTCTTTCAACAGCAATTATTTGGACATCTCGTGAAACCTAAATGAATAATACCTTTATATTCGTATTGTTTTCCCAACAAAGTATAAGATTGCAAATAATTTAAATTAAAAAATTGTTCTTGCATCTTCATTATGTACCAATAATATTTAAAAGTTATTTTGTGTATAAAAAATTATTTCACTTGATCATAATATATATTGTCCTTCCTTCTCATTATCTAGAAAGCTGTTGCACATAATGCAACAGCCAAATTGAAACGAATAACCTCGAACCCTCAATTCTGATTGGTTAGCATAGAAGGGGCATTATAATGAGTTTAACCATGTAGAGTTCCTTTAAATGTTAATTTAGATCATAGGTTCTCAACGTGGGCGCTTGAGACTTTCAGGGGGGCATTAGGAGACCCAGAGAAAATTAGGGGGCGTTGAGATGGTACGGAGGGGCGGTGGGCAGATTAAAAAAAATATAGTCTAAAATAGACAAAAAAAAACACTCTAATCACGTACTAACTAAAATAAACTTTAATATTGGTTAATTTTTGTTATTGTATGTATTTTAATCATTTTTATCACGTGTGCGAAAATTCACATATTTCGGGAAGTCGATGAAAATTGAACTTAATGATTCCATTACATTCAGATCTACATTAAATTGGATGATATAAAAATTTTTAATTTTAGATTTGAATTAAAAATTTTCAAATCTTCCAATTTCACGTGAAATATCTCATATATAAATACAGGTAAAGTTAACAAAAGCCTGTTAATAAAAAATATGCTTGTAGCAATTCAGTTATAACAAGTTTTTGTTAAATAACGTGATTTTTGCAATTCTGCAAGAATTGACAGTATTATCTGTGCTTGTTCTAACCCGCACTCTGCTCCCGCATCACCCTTGCCCTCGCGCTTTACTTCAACGCCGGGTGTTATAAACGAGTCACTGCATGTTTCTCTTATTCCTGTCGATGCGTTTTATATGTCCCCAACCTATATATAGGCAGTGATTGTTCATTTTATTTTCATTAGCATTATCGCGCGCAATTGATGACAAGGTTTTAAAAGTACACTAATACTACTCACGTATCTGTAAAGTAAAAATCTTGTCGGAAGCAAAAAAGAAGAGGCGGCAGTATAGTCTGGATTATATTAAGTACGGATTTATCCAAAATCCCACAAATCCATCATCGCCAATGTGCCTTATTTGTCAAAAAACATCTTCAAATGAAGCGATGAAGCCTTCTAGGCTTCAAGAGCATTTTAATAAAATACACCCGGATAAGAAAGACAAAGATGTGACCTATTTTCAAGACATGAAAAAGAAGTACGAAAGTCAGCCAACTGTATCAAAACTTTTTTCATCAGCTTCTAAGCAAGACGATGACGGACTTCGAGCTTCGTACAATATCTCATTGTTGATTGCTAAAACATGCAAACCACATACTATTGGGGAAGATTTAATTTTACCAGCAGTAAATGAAGTAATAACCACTGTGCTTCATAAACCAGCTGCAGATATTATCCGAAAAATTCCTTTGAGCAATAGTTCTGTGCAAAGACGAATTGGTGAGATGGCTGAAAACATTACAGAATCATTGTGCAATCATCTGCAGACTTGTCGATTTTCAATTCAGCTGGATAAGCTTACTTTACCAACCAATGAAGCATTGTTATTCTCATACGTGAGGTTTATCAAAGAGGAGAAAATATGTCAAGAACTATTGTTTTCTACGAATTTGGAAACAGATACAAAAGGATAAACCATATTTAATACACTGGAAAAGTTTTGTAACGTAAAGGAAATTCCTTTTAATAATATTTTTTCAGTTGCTACGGATGGCGCACCGGCTATGACAGGGCGTCACAAAGGCTTCATAGCGTGCTTAAAAAATAAAGTTCCTGCTGTGCTTGCTGTGCATTGCGTAATTCATCGCCAGCATTTGGTTGCGAAAAATTTGAGTGAACGCCTGCATACATTACTGCAATATGTTATCAGAGCAGTTAATAAAATCAGAAGTAACTCGTTGAATGACAGATTATTTAGTCAGCTTTGCATTGCCAATGATGAAGATTTCAACTGATTGCTGCTTCACACAGAGGTGCGCTGGCTGTCAAAAGGTACTTGTTTGACTCGATTTTACAATCTGTTTGGGTCTGTGATAGAGTTCCTAGGAAACAAAGACACGGAATTGCGCGACAACTTTATCTCCTCAAAGAACGATATTGCGTACTTGACAGACCTGTATAAATCGTTTAATGATGTCAATCTCCAACTTCACCCCGACGACTTAAACTTGATTAAGGCAAAAAATAGCGTTGCTGCTTTCGTGTCCAAACTGCTATTATACAAAAGAAATATCGGCAGACGCGAATTCACTAACTTCCCAAATTTATCAGCAGTATCATTCAAGGATGACGACTTGCTTGTTTATTGTCAACACTTGGAAAACCTCCACAGTGATTTCAAGGAACGATTCCAGGACATTTTAAACAAGGACCTACCAGACTGGGTTTGGGATCCTTTTTCAAATGTCAACACAGCAGGATCATCCCAGTTAGAAGAAGAACTAATAGAACTGACGACAAATGAGGAATAATAAATTAAATTCAAGAATGGCTACCAGGAATTTTGGCTGCAGAAGCCGATTTTGCAACTGTACCCAGGATTATGGTCGATTTTTCAACGATTTCTGATAGCATTCCCATCTTCCTATTTAACTGAATGTGTATTTAGTGCTGTAGCAACGTTGGTAACTAAAAAGAGAAATCGGCTCCATGTTACTGAAAACCATGTTACTCCTTGTTACTCCATGCTCCATGTTACTCCTTAAAATGCATCAAATTCAACCTTCTCATTAGATAAGTTATAAATTCAATGTCTTTTAATGTTAATAAAAATGCGTTTCAATATAATTAAGTATACGTTTTAACTGTTGTCATTGGAACAGTCTTCTTTAAACTCAGAAATAGGATAGGGCCATATCCTATCTTACAACTATAGTATATAATATTACACGTTTAAATATAATCGTGGCAATAGCTGTTTCAGATTGGCAAGTAGAAAAATTGGTGGGGGCATTTGGAAAAAAAATATTCTCAAAGTGGGCGGTGGGCAAAAAAAGGTTGAGAACCTATGATTTAGATCAACTCATTATTTTTGTAAAGAGTTTTTGATATTATATACTGAAATGAAATACTCAATATTGTTCTGTAAATAAGCGCCCGCTACTTAAATAATGCATTTACAGACAACTCTATTCAGTATCCAAATCGTATCTTCAAATAGTAAAATCTTCACGCCCTCTCCGCAAACATAGGCAACAAACATATAATATTACGAATAAAACAAACAAACAGGAGAGAAAGTGTGACTTAAACCATCCTAGGCGGACATGCGTAGAGAAATCCACTCGGGAAAAGATCGAACGCGTTGAACGTCGGTAATTGCTTTTGTTGCTTTTATGCGTTCGCTTAATAAATTACCGAAAATTAAATTACGTATTAATTTAATTTTTTTTAGAATGCGAAAATAACTTAACGTTTGCGAAACTATAAAATTGTGCTATTGTTCCATTTTTCGATGAGATGTTATATGTAACAGATGTAAATTTTAGTAAATGCAAATTTTAATATAGATAAAAAACAACTATGAATGATTTGTCTCACGAATTCGGATCAAACATGGTTGAAAAGAGCGTGCTTGGATCTCTCGCTAAAGAACCAAAATGTGTTAAACTCACTGAAAATCGTGCTAGAACATAAAAAAAAATTAAAAACTATTTCGAATTTAAAATATCGCGAGGCGTGTTTTCCTGGATAATTAAGTATCGGTTTATTAAATTCCATGATAGTACAGCACTTAGGATTTCTGCAATATACACAAATATGTACTGCGCACACATGCATCCCTGTACACACATATATCTTCTTTTATTATGTAAGATACAGCATTTATTATGCATAAGCAGAGTTGTACAGTTAAGTCCCGATTCAGTAGCCGCATAAAGACTAGAAAATAATTTTTCAAAAGTTTAAGAATTCAAATAGTAAGAAATTAAATAATTACTCAAAAACTCTTCCAAAATAATATAGTAAATAATAAACAACTTTATAGACACATCATACATAAAAAGAAGCTGATTTGCTAGTTTAAAAGCTCTCTTTGTCAGGATCGACGAGAGGCGCAACCTCGCTTTTTAAGTAAAGTCGGTAACAATGCAAAGAAATAATCCGTCCCATCCGAAGGTATGTGGAGAAACGTTTTATCGCGATTGCAAATATAACACACCCGACAAACACTATGGTTCAGCAGCTGTGGTACAACAGCCAGCGCTGGTCCAACCGGTGCCACCAGACCAGGACTACCAACACCAAGGACTCCGGCAAGTCGATGGGAGAACGGAAAGCCGGTAGTAAAGAAAATAGTACATATAGTTGCCAGCACCTCGGAATGAGAATGACAATGGATAAAAGGCAACCGTTTGACAAGAAATAATGAGCACACAAAATCACAGAGAGAGAAAAAAGTGGAAATTTAGGCGTAAGAGAATGGACAGCAGAACTAAAGAAACATCAGAATAGAGAGAAAATTTACGGGAAAAAGTAATAAAAATAGGCTGAGATATCAAACCAGTTGAAAAATTAAGGAGACAAAAATTGGATACGGCATGAAACTAATTTGAACAGTAAGAAAAATTCAAATATGTATAATTTACCTATTTATGAAATCTCATGAGCTAACTTAGCAAATAATAGCTGTAAAAGTAACTAAAAATCGGGAAAAGGTAGACAAATGAATGAAAAAAGAATGAAGACGAACGGTATTCAAAATATTATATAAGATTTCCAAGCAGAATTGAAGAAGAGACCATAATCGTTAACAAGGGAGTTATATTGATTAATACTAGAAAAACTTTTAAAAAAGTCCAATTCAAAAATTGAATTAAGATAAAAATGATCTTACGAAAAATTGAAAAATTATTAGTCCTAACAATGTTCAGGAATACAAGACTTCTGATTAGGTACCTGTTGTTTAGGAACATAACTCATGGGTTTCTTAATACAAAATGTAAGAACCTTTATGGTTTGACCTACATAGATAACCCCGTATTCACAAGGAATGTGATCAAGACATGACAAGCGATGACTCAACACAGCGATGTATGTGGCCCTTTAAGAGAAAATAATTAAATTTTAGTGATAGGATTGAATATAGACCTAAAATTGAATAGAAAATGTGTATTAGCAATTACAATTTTATAGTACTGAATTTTTTTAAACTTCCATACTTTGACCGTAATTTACATATTAATGAATTTAACTAAAATTTTATCATCATATGTGATAATAATTATACAGCTGTAGCAACTTTTCTAAAGTTTTTAAAGCAATTTTTTAAATAAAACAATCTAGATCAGAGTTGTTTTAATTCGCAAGATTGCATATTAAGCAGCTGGAGATTTTATAATATGGGTTGTGTAACTAATTATCCCCGTGACACACAGCAGGCAAATTACAACATAAAAACTACAGGAAAAAGCGTGACCACACAACCCATCAAATTAGGATCTGACACACACTCGAGAAAGAAAAAAATATTTTTTTTTTAATTGAAAGTGCTTTTGACATAAACGCATAATGATCAAGATTGTGAATTTGAAATGAATATCACGATTGTGAATATTAAGATTGTGAATCCCCAGAAGTGTCATATTGAAAATGCGAGGACCGTAAATAAACGCGACGTGGAAACTGTATGTAATTACCAGAAAAGATAAAAAATAACATGTGAATTACAAGTACAGTTTTACTTATCTATGTTTTCAGAATCTCGACATCCACTATATGATCAAATGTATCCGGACACTTTGGATGTTAGAATGTTTTTCGAATTTCTAAACAAATACTTGGCTAAGTGTTCTTTCATTTCGGCGATGTGAGGTACATGCTTGAACGCAGACTTTCCAGTAAAGCTTCGGTGACTTGTGAATTTAGGGGATCACCAAGATATTGAAACATGGAAAAAATATATTTGGTAACCCTGTATCATAAAAATTTGAAAATTATTTGTAACTTTCACAAAATATTTAACAAGCTTTGTTCAATGTGTATAAGCATTTTCGTAGAACAAAAACGTGTATTCATGACGATATAATCGTTTCGTTAAAAAAAATGTTACATGTTTTTTCCTTACAATATCCATAGATTCCAATGCAATTTCACGAAACTTACAGAACATTTGCCAACGTCGAAGAAGAACATTATACTTCAATTGAAATTTAAAGCATTGAATATACCATGAGAGATAAGCATTTGAAGAAAGTAAGTTTTTACTGCGCTGGCGCGAAACATAGCAATAGTTTTCATGATTTTACAATAAATACTGTAGGGCAACTTCTATAAAAAATCCACTAGAATATCGTGAAAATTCACAAAGATATCGACGATATAGTGAGCAGTTTTTCTCTGACTCTCTAAAAGTACCTGGATGATAAGTGTGTTTCCACAAATTGACATTTTACAAATTCATCGGACATCCCCTGTTCTGAAAATAAACTGGTCCAATTCTATGCAAATAATGATCACCACGTACAGGAGTGTCCGGATACTTTTGATCATTATTTGTAGAAAATTGGAGTAGTTCGTTTTCAGAACAGTGGTGTCCGATGAATTTGTAGCATGTCAATTTGTGGAAACTCCCTTATTATCTAGGTACTTTCAGAGACACTAAGAAAAACTGCTCACTCTATCGTAGATATCTTTGTGAATTTTCACGATATTCCATTGGATTTTTTTATATAAGTTGCCCCACAGTATGTACCACAAAATCATGAAAGAAACTATTGCTATGTTTCACGCCTGTGGGGTAAAAACTTTATTTCTTCAAATACTTATATCTTATTGTATATTCCATGTTTTAATTTTCAATTGAAATTTAATGTTCATCTTCGACGTTGGCAATAGTTCTGTAAGTTTCGTGAAATTTAATTGAAACCTATAGATATTGTAAGCAAAAAACTTGTAACAAAATTTGTTTTATTTTTAAAGAAACCTTTATATATTCATGAATATACGTTTTTGTTTTACGAAAATGCTTATATAGAAATGGTTATAAATGGTTATCCAGAAATTTAAACTCGTTCTTGTTTCCTGCATTTACACCCACGATTCTTGAGGATACGTTTCATAACAATATATGGCGATTCTGCGATACAATAGCTTTTGTTAAGCGCGACAGGAATATTAATACATAATGTGATTGCATTTTATTGGAGAGTAGATTCATTATCATATTAATCCACCATATATGATTAGGAGGATAAATATGATCAGCAAAGATCATATAGATCAATAGCTTTACGATCCATATGATCATTCCTGGTAGCATAACAACTTTCATGTAATATTTAATGTTTGGTCAGTAAATGTTGTTTGAACGCTCTACGATATCTTGCATATAAAAAAAGGAATTAATTGGGATGGTATGCAATATCAAAGTAATGTACAGCTACAAAATTTATCTAATACATATTACTCAACAAGTCCAAGAACTGCTTTATTTACTTATGAATAAAGTTGAATTTTGTTCAATTATCCCTCAAATAAAGTCGGAATGAAAAGTGTAATTGCAGAAGTCCAATTTACCATCTTCGTAATATATGCAGAATGCGATTACAATACTTTTACAATAGGCATCTGTAACAAGTTTTCTTGATTTTTGATGAATTTAAAATCATACTTTTTTTTATCAAAATTGGTATTTATAATCCAACATGGCTGCTTTTATCAAGGTTAGTGCTTATACAGGGTGGTCATAAAAAATTTCCCCGATATATGAACCCCTAGCGGCCTATCCACTCAACCAATCGAAATGATATTTCAGATAATGTTACTTGAAGGTATGCTCTCGAGATTATGATGATTTCAAACAGTAGAGTTCTCACGATTACGGTTACAGTGAAAATGTATTGAAAGGAAATTTTAGATATTGTTATTTGAAGGTATGCGCTCGAGATAATGATGATTTCAAACAGTAGAGCTCTAACGGTTACGGTTATAGTGAAAATTTTTTTGGAATTTTCGAATGGAAACACTTACTTTTTCACGCCCAAATTGAAAAGAGCATTGAAAAACCATACATGGTTTTGGAGCTATACGCGTATGACGAGGATTGGCGGCGTAAAACATTTGCAAAGAAGAGCGTTGTAAAGTACCAGTGACTACATAGAGAGGAAGTGCATTAACGCACTTTTCATAATTCACAGGGATAGAGAGTCTAAGCACCAATCACAGACCACAGTGTGGAAAGCATTGCTTGTGGAACAGCTTTAATAAGCAGTGTAGGAAGATTGTTTCTACAATCAGGTGTTCGAACGTGCCAACAGGATGACACTTACAGGGAAACGACGAGGTGAATTGATAACGCTGATTTATCTAAACGGGGAAATTGCTGCCGAACCAGTGCATGTTTATCGGCGAAATCATAATCTAAGACGAGGCCCACGTTCCGTATGAACTGTACGTGATTTCGTAAAAATATTTAAAGAAACTGGATACACATTTCATTGACCGCGATCTAGACGACCATCTGTTCCTATTTAAGTTGTTGCGGAAGTGCATAATACGATTACTACAGGTCAATTGCGTACTGCAAGAAGTGTTGCCCGCAATTTGGATGTACCTATAACAACAGTTCTCAAGCTTTTGTGCTCTGTTCTGCGGATGTTTCCTTATCGATTCCAGCGCGTCCAGATGTTGCAACCTGGAGCGGAAAAACAGCGTGTCGACTTTGCGAATATTTTGTTCATCATATATGATGAAGATAGCAGGTGGCAGCTGCGGATATTATGGATGGATGAGGTACATTTCTCCTTAACTGGGAACGTAAACTCCAAGATCTGCGTTCAATGGGCTGACGAAAATCCTCACGATGTGGCACCAGTGTCTTTACACGAAACTAAAGTGACTATGTGATACGAAACGCACGCACATTCGTCCCCGGTCCCTACTTCTTTGAAGAGGCCTCTTCCAATGGTATGCAAAAGTGCTCCATCACAAGTCCTCGGTATAAAACAATGTTGCAGAATTACGTAATTCCAGAATTGCAGCAGTGAAATGTCGTTAATGACATTGTATGGATGCATGATGGTGCTCCTCCACACGTCGCTACATGTGTTCGACAAGTACTGCAACAGATCTTTGATTGCGAATTTTTTGTTCATCATATATGATGAAAATAGCAGGTGGCCGCTGCGGATATTATGGATGGATGAGGTACATTTCTCCTTAACTGGGAACGTAAACTCCAAGAACTGCGTTCAATGGGCTGACGAAAATCCTCACGATGTGGCACCAGTGTCTTTACACGAAACTAAAGTGACTATGTGGTACGACATCGCAAGCACATTCGTCCTCGGTCTCTACTTCTTTGAAGAGGTCACTTCCAATGGTTTGCAAAAGTGCTCCATCACAAGTCCTCGGTATAAAACAATGTTGCAGAATTACGTAATTCCAGAATTGCAGCGGTGAAATGTCGTTAAAGACATTGTATGGATGCATGATGGTGCTCCTCCACACGTCCCTACATGCGTTCGACACGTGCTTCAACAGAACTTTGGTGATAGAGTCATCTCCCGTAACTTTGCAGATATGTGGCCCCCGCGATCCCCCTATCTCACTCCAATGAACTTCTGGTTCTGGGGTTATCTGAAATCTAAGGTGTACGCATCAAATGCACCAGATTTGTCAGAATTGAAAGATGCCTTAAAATGTGAAGTAATACAGATTCTTCCTTATATGTTTTGCCCTCTCCTCTCTTGTGTTGTCATTGGTCTTTTACAATGCTCTTCCTCGCAAATGTTTTAAGCCGCCAATTTTCGTCATACGTGTATCGTTCCAACGCCATTTATGGTTTTTCAATGCGCTGATCAATTTGAGCGGAAAAAAGTGGATGCTGCCATTTGAGAATTTAGAAATTTTTTCACTGTAACCGTGAGAGCTCCATTGTTTGAAATCATCACAATCTCGGGAGTATACCTTCAAATAACAATATCTGAAATTTCTTTTCGATTGATTGAGCGGATAGACCGCTAGGGGTTCCTATATCCGGGAATTTTTTTTATGACCACGCTGAATATCTTTAAGGCGACTATAATTTTAAAAAAAATAATAATTTAAATTCCAATTAATTCAATAAAATATCTGGTACTTATATAACCTTAATTAAGATGTAGGTCTTTGAGGGAGTTATAAGGAATTAAAGAGGTAGGCCTTTGAGGTAGTTATAATTTGCCTGTTGGTGGCGCATGTAAGCTAAATAATGGCGTGTGTAAGCAAACTTGGGACTCGGGGCTTGTCCTTGCTTTTTCCGAAGATAATTACTCTTATTCTGTAATTAAAAGAAAAGTTGGGAACCCATATAATACGTATTTCTAAATAAAAAATAAGCAATATTATTAATAAAAAAGGTAAAACCATCAAAAAAGAACAACGGATGTATATCCAAAGAATGTACGTACATTTTAGACTATTTTAAAATAGTTTCGTGTTTCAAAAGAAAATCTGCATATTCAAAGAACAATTGCATACGAGTATTAGACAAATTTTTAGTAATTTTATTTTTAAACTCTTACTGCGTTTTATACTACCTCAAATTTTTATGTTATGATATAAAAAGTTGACGTGTCATCCGGCGCTTACAATTTAACAGCAGCATGTAGCCGATCCATGTCTTCTTCGACCCAGAACGTCAACCCTATCAGTAGGTGTGGGGTATCTGTTTGGACGGCTGAGAAGTGCCATCCAAATTAGACCAGATTCCAGTGAGCGCGGTATCCATAGTGACCACACCCCTTCCCATACCACTAACCCCTCGCAACTGCGGACCACATGTCTTATGTACCCGTACTTCGCTTGAACACGGGGATACACCTGGAATCAAACTGTGGTCATCCGAGGGCAATTCCAGTGCGCGAATCATTGAGCTGTCTCACCTCTCAAGCCGTGTATTAATCGAGTGTTCCTCTTTTACCGATAGAACTCCTTTTCGGGAGCTTTAATACCAATTGAAGCCACCCGCACGCACGGGGGAATGCGTCCATTCGCACAAGACGTGATGATGTGAATTGGTGATCCAGATTTGGTGATTTTATCTGTAGAGTGAGAATGATTTTAGTTTAAATCAAGAAATTTGGAAATCGAGTATGGTGTTATTTGTATATGTGTAATTTAAGTAGCGACACTTATTAAATATTTATATACTTTTATAATTTTGAAGTATGGAAATTGCGGTGCTTGCGGAAGATGTGACCAATATATAAATTGGTCTAATTATCTTGAGATTGTTTAAATTAAGATTTAAATTGTGTCCAATAACGTAAGAAGTAAAGTCCTTGCATGTGGCGGATTTAGGATTTATGAGGGTGGTGATGCAGGCGTCACTCGTAATTTTCACTGTTATTTATATTAATAAAATTTATTTATTTTGTTGCTTTATGCAACTACCTTACTTTAACTCGAGGTCCGGTCATCAATGCATATATTTTCTACTTTAACGTATTGGAGACCTTAACAAATATATTCAATTATAGAAAATAAATTTTATTTAATAATTTCCATAAGATTTAATTATAAATACTTAAATAGTTTATATGGCCACGCCTACATTTGACCACACCTACATTTTTTAACATTTTTCTTATTTATAATATTGTTTATATGTAATAAATATGGAAGAGGTCGCTAAGGGAGGAGTACCAATAATATTTAAAAGTGTTTAGGTATATAAGAAATGGTTTCGCTTGGTTGGAGAATTTTTAAATATATTTTTTATTCTCCCGAAAGCTGTTGCATAAGGCCACAGCCAAATTGAAACATATAACATAGAACCTTCATACCTGTTTGGCTAGTAGAGAAAGCTTATTGCTGCCCTTCTCTTTATAATGGGATTAATCATGCAGGGTTCCTTTAAATGTTAATTTAGATCAATCCATTATTTTTGTAAATAATTTTAGATATTATACACTGAAATGGAAGTCCCGATATTGCCCTGTAAATAAGCGCCTGCTACTTAAATAATGTATTTACAGACAACTCTATTCAGTTTCCAAATCGTATCTTCAAATAGTAAAATCCCTACGCACTCTCTCCGCAAACATAGGCAACAAAGATATATTATTATGAAAAAAAACAAACAAACAGGAGAGAAGGTGTAACTTAAAACTTTCCTATGCGATCCAATTAAAATTTAAATGAAACCTATAGATATTGTAAGCAAAAAACGTGTAACAAAATTTGTTTTTATTTTTAAAGAAACCATTATATCTTCATGAATATACGTTTTTGTTTTACGTTTGTTATACGTTTTTTTTGTTATACGTTTGTGTATTTCCATGAATATACGTTGCAAAAATCTTGTAACAAAATTTGTTTTTATTTTTAAAGACACCTTTATATATATATTAATGAATATACGTTTTTGTTTTACGAAAATGCTTATATAGAAATGGTTTTCCAGAAATTTAAACTCGTTTTTGTATCCTGCGTTTACACCCACGATTCTTGAGTATACGTTTCATAACAATATATGGCGATTCTGCGATACAATAGCTTTTGTTAAGCGCGACAGGAATATTAATACATAATGTGATTGCATTTTATTGGAGAGTAGATTCATTATCATATTAATTCCCTATATATGATTAGGAGGATAAATATGATCAGCAATGATCATATAGATCAATAGCTTTACGATCCATATGATCATTCCTGGTAGCATAACGACTTTCATGTAATATTTAATGTTTGGTCTTTAAATGTTGTTTGAACGCTCTATGATATCTTGCACATAAAAAAAGGAATTAATTTGGATGGTATGCAATATCAAAGTAATGTACAGCTACAAAATTTATCTAATACATATTACTCAACAAGTCCAAGAACTGCTTTATTTACTTAATAATAAAGTAGGATTTTGAACAATTATCCCTCAAATAAAGTCGTGAAGAAAAGAGTAATTGCAGATGTCCAATATACCATCTTCGTAATATATGAAGAATGCGAACTTGTGACAAAATTTGCTTTTATTTTTAAAGAAACCTTTATATATTCATGAATATACGTTTTTGTTTTACGAAAATGCTTACATACATTGAACAAAGATAGTGAATTACTTTGTGAAAGTTACAAATTATTTCCAGCTTTTTGTGATATAGGTTGAGCAAATATACTTTTCCCTTTTTCCAATATCTTGGTGGTCCCCTAAATGTACAAGACACCGAAAAATTACCGGAAAATGTGCATTCATGTATGTTTTTTACATCGCCAAAGTTACAGAACACTTCGCCAAGAATTTGTTTAGAAATTCGAAAAACATTGTAACATCCATAGTGTCCGGATACGTTTGATCATATGGTGTATATGGAACCTTTGCACGGCAACTTCGGTCCCTTTAGCAATTCAATCCTTGAGTTAGTTGGTTAGGTCTTAATGTAAATAGCATAATGAACAAGGAGAAAAGCCCAATGTCATATTTTATGGCAGTCCAATATATTTACCTGTAGTCCAATATCATATTCACTTGATATATCAAAATCAGTACCAATATCTAAAAATCGGAATTTTTTCGAAGGAAATACTCGAATACATTAATTATAGATTTGTATCCTTCCTTCAGTTATATGTTCCTTAACCCCTTCCAACTTACCCCTCAAGGTTACATCAGTACCATATTCATTTATCGATCTCGATGAGCAACCAAGTAAAATTTCCTTCCTCATATATATTGTTCAGTATTGTATTCCTTATTCAGTTGTATTCCTTCCTCAGGTATATTGTTCATATCTTACCTCCACTCCATCTCTGTCTATCTCTAAATTTGTGCGCTACGGAAATATCGATGTTCTTCTCTATTACAAATGAGGGACACGTCTTTAAATGTTCAGGTTTCCATCTTAGGGAGTTGTGTAAATGCGATCAGTATGTCTTTTGTTTATCCCACCATCCTTTTATCCCTTTAGATGTGGATTGCTGGTATTTATTTTCTTACTGTGCAACTATGTCATTTTCTATAAAAATTGTCTATGATATTTATATAAAAATTCATGTTCTAAGATTTAGCAGTTGAAAAAGCACATTGATGATTGTTTTATTTTACATATTTATAGATTTAAAAATAACAAATAACATCAGAAAATTATTGTGCTTCATATGTATTTAGGTATTTCATAATCCCTATTTTTGCATATTTATCCCTAACACCTTGCCACTCAGAATTTTGTGCAAGTTGTAATTCAAAATCCCTACATACTATTCGTAAATACCTCTGTCCGCTCTACTGAAATATACTGCATGTTGTTTTTGAAAATAAATGTTACTTAAGGTTTTCCAAGAAGGTAGTCTTAAAATATAAAACTAAAGCAAATGTGATACAGCCAAATAAACCGGTGTACACAAGCATGTCCTTCCCATTTATTGCTTGTTCATTATAAAGTCTAGAAACTCTATTTTTTATTTTAATTCAATTAAAGAAATAGTAAAATGTTATTTCTAGAATTGGCTCAATTTATCCTCATTTAGAGTCACAATTTAGTTCTTATTTCACGTGTAGATTTTATTTCAGGTTATTTTCCTGAATACAATAAGTGGTATATAACAGTGTTTGCCTTCAGTTGTATAACAGTCAATAAACTTAGGTATAATTCCATTGTGAATGCAGGATTGCATGTGTCTATTTTGTCACCGACCGTCTTACATCATTAATGTAAACAGCATCTCGTGCAAGTTGAGATTGCGTTTAACAATCATGATGTGTTTGTTGGCAGTGTATGTTCGATTATGAAACTGTATATTTAATGAATATCTTGTAGACAGAATCAAATCAAAGACTTGATTTGGAATTAGAATTTTTGCAGTCAGATTAATTTAATTTCGTTTTAAACATGTATATATTTTGATTACTTTACAATAATTTACCACACAATGTGATTTTTTGGAATATGAAGTTCATGAAATTATAAACAAACTGTGTAATTTTAAATAGGCGTTAATTTTGTTTAATTTTATTTTTATTATTAACTTATATGATTTTTACTTATTCAACAATGTTTATAAAATGGTTTATATTTATTAATACAGTCCTTAAATAATTTTCATGTTGCAATTTTCGTCTATAGTCTTTACATTAATTAACTAAATAAATAGGTGTAATTATTAAGTAGTTATATATATCACTTTGGGTATATCAGAGCAATAAATTAGTAAGTGTCCAATATTCCTGAAAATAAGTACATAAAATAAATATAGAGGCAGTGCATTGTTTTTACTTTTTTAACCTTTTCTTCAGTTTTCAATTGTACACTGACGTTAATTATGCTTTTTGGTTTGAAACATTGTCACATTCATAACAAAGAACTTGGAACAAAGAGCTTTACAAAACTTATTCAAATTTTAGTAGGATGTTACAGTGATCTTGAAAATCGTCATAATTAGTAGTATAATTTACACATTGATATTTTAATAGTAAATGGGATTCAGTAGCAAAAGTAGATTTTTAACAATAATAAGATTGTGTGACATATTCAAAGTGTTTTCGCAAATCAAGTATGAAAAAGGTAGCTGAAAAAAAGTAAATGAACTTTAGATATAACTATTAGTTCAGGTTAAGCCTGAAAAACAAGAGGTAATTTTTTCCGTTTAAGTGCAACTTCTTTTTACAGTGAAACGGGAAAATGACCGGTACATTACACGTTCAAGACACAAAGAATGCAAAGTTGAAAAATATGTATTAGTGCTGAGGTGAATTATTTGAAATAAAAACAGAACAAGAGAGAGTGTGGAAGTATTCAAGTTTATTTTCTAAGTAAAAAACATGGTCGGTTTAATAGTCAGAAGAAATATATAATGTACTACATTTGAATTTTATTGGTGATGGTGATTGCTAGGATAAGACAGGACAACTATCTCCATTAAAGATGCATATTTTTTATATCCGGAACATGTTGATACCACATAAATATATTCATATACTTAACTAAACATTATCAGTTTTTAATGAATCAATTTAAAAGTGATCATCTTAACTACACTGGCTTCCAAAAGTTAAGCACGGATGGTAAAAGCAACAAAAATGGAAAAGTAAAGCTTTGATTAACGCAAAGTTGCACATGAAGGTAGCAAATGTGTGTATGCATTAAAGAAAACAAGAATTATGTGCAAAGCTGAAAACATTATTTACTTTATGTAAGTTATATGATGACGTCACATTTAGGTCATTAATAAAATGATGTTTAAAGGCAAACAAACTAAACAAAACTTACATTGATATGGTATGTGACCACCCTGTACCTTCAATCAACTTTACAAAGATTTCCATGCTTTCAATCAACCATTCCAGTTACGAGCAATGGCTATTCCTCCAATAGGACAGTTTCCAACTCTCTGAGATTGGCTGTAGGAAGTAAACGTGCAATGACAGCACGTCCGTGGGCATCCCAAAGGTTTTCAATGGGATTAAGGTCGGGAGAATACGCCAGCCACTCCATACGAGAAATGCTCTCACTTTCCAGGTATTCATCAACGATGTTAGCTCGACGGGAACGGACATTATCTTCCATAAGGAGGAAATCAGGATCAACTGCTGCAGTGTAGAATCTCGCAATGGGGTTTAGGACTCCATCCCGATACTGCGAACCGTCACAGAACCGCATTTATAGATGTGCAGCTCTGTGCGATATCCCATTGAAATTCCATCCCACACCATGATGCTGCCACCTTTAATGCGTGATGTTCGATTATGTTCTTGGCCTGATTGCGTGTGCCTCGTTCTCTCCAGATAATGTCACACTTATCATCTGATTCCATCGCAAATCTGAACTCGTCCGTGAATAGGACGTTGTACCAAACTGATACAGTCCAATTGACATGTTGACCACACCACTTTAATCTTGCTCCTCTGGCTTTGATGGCTAGTGGAACACAAAAACGTGGTACTCGGACGTACAGTCCCTTCACGTGGAGCCTTCGGCGCACAGTACCGGCAGATATTGTCTTACCAAGTGCCGCTGCAACCATGGATGTAACAGTTGTTGTTGTTGAGACCCAGACCGTCCGACCTACCAGAAAGGTATAAGGTAAGGATGTAACAGCTGTTGTTGAAAGCCAGACCGTCCGACCTACCAGAAAGGTATAAGGTAACTGTTTGGAAGGTCGGGATGTGCCACCCAATTTAGACCGGAACCCAGTGGGGGGGATGTAACAGTTGTGTAAGACCCTCGTCGATTCCGTTTGTCTACTATAGGACAACTGTTTGACTTGTTTGGAAATGTTTCCACAATCGAGAAATTACCGAATGATCAACGCCAAAGTAAATAGTTACATCTTTGATCCACTGTCCTGCTTCAATGCGTTCGAAAGCACGCCAGCGCTCACTATCTGCCATTTGTCTTCCTTCATGCATAGAAACACGAATATCATCAAGATTAATCCTGTAAAATTTATAAACACTTTGTATCAGCATTTAAATGAACATCATCAAACCTTCCAAAATGCTGACATCTTCATCAACTGCCTAATTAAAACAGTAAAAACTATAAAAAATGTGAAAACAGTCTGACACGTCCAACATTTTTGTGCAATGTGCCTGCCGTCTGAGAATAAAGCCTTATTTATTCCTATCTGTGTTTATGATTGGATGTGTAGAGTCGTGTAATCGAGCAGGTGGGGATCAATTTACATTCACTGAACCACATAGAGATTTTCGCCCACATAATTGTGCATCGACCGGGAAAATTCGAGATGTTACTCACCGTAGTTCATCGTTTAGATACACGAAAAGTTGATGAATCGTAGAGAGGTAAGAACCTAAATTTTGCTTCTCAAAAATTGAAGCTGAAGATTTGAAGACTAAACGAAAACATGAATGTAGAAGAAATTGTTAAGAGTAATAAAGCGAAGCGAGGCACAATTCGTAGTGCAATTACAAAGGTTATAAAGAAAATTGAGGATGAAATAAATAAAGAAGATTCGAATGCAGAAGTAATTCAGGATTCCATAGCTGTTCTGTTAGAACATAAAGGTGCGCTAGAAAACTTGAATGAATTAATTGAAACGCAAACCGAAACAGAGTATTTGGAACAAGAATTGGAAGGTTTCTTAGAATACACTCAGTCAACTGTGCTCTGTAAATCGCGTGCCAGTAGATATTTGAGGATAGATGAAAATCCAACGGTCAATCAATTTAGTACAGAAACGATACCCGAGATCAAAGTGAAGACAAATACAAAGTTGCAGCGTATTTCCCTAAACAAATTTACAGGTGATATTTGTAAATTTCAAGAATTTTGGCCTCAATATAAATCCGCAATTCACGAAAACGAAACACTTCAAGAAGTCGAGAAATTTAATTATCTAAAATCGTTGCTTAGTGAATCGGCAACAGTCGCCATAAGAGGTATTCCGTTAACTGCTGAAAATTATAAAAAGACAGTAGAAATTTTAGGAGATTGATTTGAAAGAAAGAAAGTTTCTGTTTCCGCACACACTGATAGTTTAAGTTTAGTATCTGTGCGTAGGTCAAACAATGCATTTGCGCTAAGAAGATTGTACGATGAAATATCGGTACAAATGAAGTCTTGAATCACTCGAAGCCAAATTCGACTCATATGGATGTTTATTGTTGCCCATATTATATAAATGTATTCCAAATGAATCGGTGTTACAATGTCATAGGCAAAGTAAGGAAAAGGAAACTAATGTAACTGAATTACTAATATATCTGAAGGGAGAAATAGAAGCCCGAGAAAAGGCTCAAAACGTAACATTTTACAAATTTGAAAATACAAGGCCTTACGATAGAAAAATGAAAATGGTAACCCCGAAATTTCTCAGTCCGATGAAAAATTAGACTCCACCTGCATTTTGTTTAAATACTATAACAGAAATTCATTGTGCATTTTGCAATGAAAAACACAATTCCGAAAATTGAAGCAAACGTAGAACAGCGAAGAAACTCTTCACGTAAGCAAGCAAAATGTTTCAGATGTTATAAAAAATTCCATCGTAAGAGCCTATGTAGATCAATGCAAATCAAATGCTTTAATTGTTTGTCAAAATCGCATCATAAAGTCCCTCTGTAAGCAAGCATTCCAGACAAATCCTTCGGCACCTCATGTCATAGTTTCATTGTTAATCCATGTACAAATAATCAAAACAAATATGGATCTGGAATTTCGTGCGTATATTTTCAGACTTTGCGGTGTAAATTAATTAGAAGAAATGAAATTGTTAAAGTTCTTATATTATTTAATACGGCCCCACAAAGAAGTTTTATAAAACGGGATCTATCCAGAAAAGTAGGGTTGGAGGTCACTGGAAATGAGTCAATGAAAGTACATACGTTTGCGGAAAGCAAAGATCCTACCGTCAGCACTCAAAATCGAGTACGCATTTTATTGAAGGATATAAACTCAGATTATGTGTTTAATATAGAAGCATTACAAACGGAAAATATTTGCCCAGATATAATAAGAGCACCTAGCGATGAATTTTGTGATGAAATTACATTATTGGGGTTTAATTTGTCAAACGTTTTTTCTGATGGTTTGAAAGATGAAGGAAATAAAATATATATATTAGTAGGGAGTGATTAGTACTGCTCAATCATGTCGGGGAAAGTTATACGTCTCTCACCAACCGTCGTTTTAATGAAACGAAGTTTGGGTGAATGATTCATGGTAGATATTCTAATGTAATTAATTCTAATAATTTATTAAAAAGTTGTATGGCAATGCATGTTTCCATTTGGGAGGAAAATAATGAAGATAAAACGTCGATTGAACTTCAAAAGTTTTGGGAACTTGAATCATTAGGGATTTGAGGCCAACGAACAGATTCAGATTTGAGAACATGCGACAAACAAACATTAGAACAATTTGAAAAGAAATATTGAATTTAAGAATGATAGATATGAAGTTAAGTTACATAGGCGATTCGATACAGTTGAACTTCCTATCAATTACCAGGTCTCAAAAAGAATTGAAAGTTTGATTAAACGATTGCAGAATAATCCTATGTTGTTTAAAGACTACAAAGCCGTCATTGACGAATATATGTCTTCGGGAACAGCAGAAATGGTTAAACCGCAGAACATAAATTCAACTAATGGAAATTTGACATATTATTTGTTACATCACCCTGTAATTTGCGAGGATAACCAAACTACGAAACTGCGTATTGTTTTTTATGCTTCGGCACATGCTCCTTCTCAATGGTCTCTCAATGACGTGCTTCATTCAGATACAAATCTAAACCCGGATTTGTTTGATTTAATTTTGCAGTTTCGAAGTAACAACATAGCAGTAGTGGCAGATATAGAAAAGGCATTTCTGCAAATAAGCCTTGCCGAAAGTGATAGAGATTTGACTCTGATTTTTGTGGTTTGATAGATTTCCACTAGATCAGGATTATGCAGTGAAACTTATAATTATGAAAATGACACGTGTACTATTTGGTGTGACTTCTAGTCCGTTTTTGTTAGGAGCCGTTATTAAACATCGTGTGAAAAGGTTTGAAAATCAGTATCCCGAAACAAGGTCTGTGATGAATTCTTTATATGTGGGCGATTTGGTAACAGGTGTATCTACAGTGGAAGATACTTTGAAGTTATCAAATGAGTCCACAGATATTTCCCAAAAGGCTAGCATGTCCCTACGTAAATGTCAATGTAAATTTCTTATTGTAAAGAAACATTTAAAATCCTTGAACTTGGATGTACTTCCCGACACGTCACTTAATGCAACTCCATTTAAAATTTTAGGGTTTATATGGGACACGGAGAAAGACGTTTTCAGATTAGATAATCATAATATTTCCGAATTTTTCAATTGCCAGGAAAAACAAAGAGAACTATAATTCAATCGGAGAATTTTTGACCCAGTTGGATTCTTATCTCCATTTATGATCATTATAAAAATATTTTTCAATCACTGTGTGAGCAGGGAATTGATTGGGATCAAAGGTTGCCCGAAAATTTAGAGAAAAAATGGGATAGTTGGTGCACAATAGTTGGTTAGTAATATAGAAGTTCCCAGATAGTATTTCCGGGATATACAAGGCACCTATAACCGTGTGGAGGTACACTGCGTCTGTGATTCAAGTGAACGAGCTTTTGGAGTTATCATTTTTCTCAGATTTGTTAAGGACAACAATGTAAGAACAACCTTTGTCACGTCCAAAAACAGATTAGCACCCATAAAATGTTTGACGTTACCAATATTAGAATTAATGAGAGTACTGATTGGAGCTAGACTTGTCAATCGAGTGATGTCAATTCTCAAACTTAATACGGGAAGACAATATTTATGGACTGATTCGAATATTGCTCTGCACTGGATTAAAAGCTCTTCCAATGCGTGGAAACCCTTCGTGAGCAATATAGTTTCCGAAATCCAAACGCTTACAAATCCAAAAGACTGGAGACATTGTCCAGCTCGAGACAATTCGGCAGATAGACTGACAAGACGGCTATCACTTACTGAACTCGAAATTGATAAAATATGGTGGCATGGCCCTCCATGGTTAATCAAAGATGTTAGAGTCTGGCCAAAAATGACGTGAAACGGCTATTAAACGTGAAGGAAATTTATCTGCTGAAGAAATGAAAGAAGCCGAAGTATCTCTGATAACAGGAGTGCAATTGAAAAATTATAAGGAAGAATTTGAAGCTTTAAAAAGAGGTGATCATGTTAAGGAAAGTTCGAAAATTTACAGCTTATATCCATACTTAGGTAACATTAATTTATTAAGAATAGGAAGCAGACTTAATCTATGTCCAAGAATATTACCCAGAATCCAAGAATATTACCCAGAAAAGAAACGTTTACAGAGTTGTTAGTTATGCAAGAGCACCGGAAATTGATGCATAGTTGAGTTTCATTACCCCTTGCGCAAATTAGAAAATAATTTTAAATTCCGCAAGGGCGACAGTTCATAAAACATATTATTAGCAAATGTCTAATTTGTAGGAAGTATAATGTTCAACCATCGAATCAAATAACAACTCAACTACCGAAGGACAAAATTTCGGAATCGCTCCCAAAACAGAAAAGAATAATACTTCAAAATCATATATTGTGTTGTTTACGTGTGCTACAACCAGAGCTATTCATTTAAAATTGTCATCAGACATGGCAACTAATTCTTTTCCTTTAGCTTTTCGCCGATTTCTGTCAAGACGTGGTAATTGTAAGGTCATTTATTCTGACAACGCGAAGAGTTTTAAAGTTGCTGACATAGAACTGCAGTATTTTGACAACATCATAAGGGAACGAGAACTGCAGGATTCCATATCAAGTTAAGGTGTGTCATGGAAATTCATAGTAGAAAGGCCCCTTGGTGTGAATGATTTTACGAACGACTTGTAAAATGTGTCAAAGATCCGTGGAGAGAAATTTTAGGACAAGCTCTGCTCACGTTTGAGGAACTGACAACAATCTTAACTCAGATTAAAGCTGTTGTCGATATACGACCTCTAACGTACGCGGGGAGTGGAATTGGAGAACCAGAGTCACTTACACCAGTACATTTCCTCCAATTTGGTAGGAATGTCTTTAGATATCCGCTACAGTTTGCAGAACTGGAAAAAATGAAATTTCCACTAAAGAAACTTTAATCAAAACAAACGGTTCCAAACCACACTGTTAAAACAATTATGGACTAAGTGTAAAGAACAGTACTTGTTTAATTTTAACTCTGCTCATCATTTTAAATATCCTGAAAAACATCAGAATCTCCGAATTGGGGACATTGTGTTAGTAGACGGAATTTGTAAATCTAAATTGTTCTAGAACATGGGAATAATTAAGGAAATAATTTAAGGCAGAGACAATTTCGTACGTGCTTGTTTGATGAAAACCTCAAAAGGACTGTTCAAGACACTTGTGCAACTATTGTATCCTTTCGAATTACTAAAATGTTTAAAATGTATAAATATTGTAAATTATATTAGTAAAATTAACTTTTCATTTACTTAATATTAGTTGAAATTATGGTAATTGATGTGTGTGATACAAAAATTGTATAAGTTACTAGTAGTGAAAACTTTCTGTACTCTCAAAGGAGTACGGGTGGGGAGTGTGAGAGAAATTTGCATATTTTAGTCGCAATCCCTAACCACATCGCTCGTGACAGGATCCACATTGTTACCGATAGAATGAGAACCCGGTACGATGCTAAGGCTAATGAGGTACGATTCCAGGAAGGCGACAAAGTGTGAATGTCAAGCCTCGACGACGACCAGGATTTTCGTAAATACCACGGCATAACGGAGAAAGATCCTACGACATCATGAAAAGTCACGACATACTCTGTGCCGTTTACCAAATCCAGATTTCGTCTTCAACCAAGCCAAAAGTTGTCCATGTCGATAAATTGGCTTCATCTTTTGATCCACAGTAGATTGATACTGTCAAGGACGTACAGTCTTAAGGAGGGGGCAATGTTGTGAACTTTCAGATTCCCCTTTGCCCCCCCCCCCTCTTTCCATCGTCTCAAAGGCCGATGACGTGATCTCGAGGTTTCCAGGACTTCCCAGTTAGAAGAATTGTATTCCAGATTTGGGGCAAGTTATTGCCAGGTTGGCGATATTTGACGACTTCCGGAACGTTGCATAAAGTTTTATTGTTTGAGATGTAGAGATTTCCAGAAAATTCAATAGAGGTACTGTAAAAAGGACTCAGCCCTCCTTTGCGGCGGAATTGAAGAATTCAGGTGACACAAGCTATATTGAATAGTAAATTTTGTCAATGTTTAGAGAATAGTTGCAGCAGTTTTGTGAAATTACTTTTGTTAACGTTTTGAGAATAACATCGTTTATTCTGTGAAATTAGTGGAGTATTTGAGTGCTGTTTGATTATATAATGATCCTGTTTCTTTTTTTATTGTGAATAAATGCTGGTTATCCAGAAATTTGAACTCGTTCTTGTATCCTGTGTTTACACCCGCGATTCCTGTGGATACGTTTCGTAACAATATATGGCAATTCTGCGATACAATAGCTTTTGTTAAGCGCGACAGGAATATTATTACATAACGTTATTGCATTTTATTGGAGAGTAGATTCATGATCATATTAATCCCCCATATATGATTAGGAGGATAAATATCATCAGCAATGATCATATAGATCAATAGCTTTACGATCCATATGATCATTCCTGGTAGCATAACGACTTTCATGTTATATTTAATGTTTGGTCAGTAAATGTTGTTTGAACGCTCTACGATATCTTGCACATAAAAAAGGAATTAATTCGGATGGTATGCAATATCAAAGTAATGTACAGCTACAAAATTTATCTAATACATATCACTCAACAAGTCCAGGAACTGCTTTATTTACTTAATAATAAAGTAGAGTTTTGTTCAATTATCCTTCAAATAAAGTCGGGACAAAAAGCGTAATTGCAGAAGTCCAATTTACCATCTTGGTAATATATGCAGAATGCGATTTCAATACTTTATAATGGGCATCTGTAACAAGTTTTCTTGATTTTTGATGGATTTAAAATCATACTTTTTTATCAAAATTGGTATTTATAATCCAACATGGCTGCTTTTATCAAGGTTAGTGCTTATACAGGGTGGTTATAAAAAATTTCCCCGATATATGAACCCCTAGCGGCCTATCCACTCAACCAATCGAAAGGAAATTTCAGATATTGTTACTTGAAGGTATGCGCTCGAGATTATGATGATTTCAAAAAGTAGAGTTCTCACGGTTCCGGTTACAGTGAAAATGAATAGAAAGGAAATTTTAGATATTGTTATTAGAAGGTATGCGCTCGAGGTAAGGATGCTTTCAAACAGTAGAGCTCTCATGCTTACGGTTACAGTGAAAAAAAATTGGAATTTTGGAATGGCAACACCCACTTATTCATGCCCGAATTGATCAGAGCATTGAAAAACCATACATGGTTTTGGAACGATATGCGTATGACGAAGATTGGCGGCGTAAAACATCTGCAAAGAAGACCATTGTAAAGGACCAGTGACAACACAGAGAGGAGGTGCATTAACGCACTTTGCATAATTCACAGGGATAGACAGTAGAAGCACCAATCACAGACCACCATGTGCAAAGCATTGCTTGTGAAACAGCTTTAAGTAGTGTGGGAAGATTGTTTCTTCAATCAGGTGTTCGAACGTGCCAACAAGATGACACTTACAGGGAAACGACGAGGTGAATTAATAAAGCTGTTTTATCTAAACGGGGAAAATGCTGCCGAAGCAGTGCGAGTTTATGGGCGAAATCATAAGCTAAGACGAAGCCCACGTTCCGTATGAACTGTACGTGATTTGGTAAAAACGTTTAAAGAAACTGGATGCACATTTCATAGACCGCAATCCAGACGACCATCTGTTCTTATTGAAGATGTTGCAAAAGTGCATAATACGATTAGTGCAGGTCCATTGCGTACTGCAAGAAGTGTTGCTCGCAATTTGGATGTACCAAAACCCACAGTTCTCAAGCTTCTGCGCTCTGTTCTGCAGATGTTTCCTTATCGATTCCAGCGCGTCCAGATGTTACAACCTGGAGCGGAACAACAGCGTGTCGAATTTACGAATTTTTTGTTCATCAGATATGATAAAGATTGCAGGTGGCCGCTGCGGATATTATGGATGGATGAGGTACATTTCTCCTTAACCGGTAACGTAAACTCCAAGAACTGCGTTCACTGAGCTGACGAAAATCCTCACGATGTGTAACCAGTGCTTTAACACGAAGCTAAAGTGACTGTGTGATGCGACATCGCAAGCACATTCGTCCTCGGTCCCTACTTCTTTGAAGTGGTCACTTCCAATGGTATGCAAAAGTGCTCCATCACAAGTCCTCGGTATAAAACAATGTTGCAGAATTACGTTATTCCAGAATTGCATCAGTGAAATGTCGTTAATGACATTGTACAGATGCAAGATGATGCTCCTCCACACATCGCTACATGTGCTCGACAGGTGCTGCAACAGAACTTTGGTGGTAGAGTCATCTCCGGTAACTTTGCAGATTTGTTGCCCCCGCGATCCCCCCAATCTCACTCCAATGGACTTCTGGTTCTGGGGTTATCTGAAATCTAAGGTCATCAAATCCACGAGATTTGTTAGAATTGAAAAATGCCATAAAATGTGAAGTTATACAGATTTTGCCTTCGATGTTTTTTCCCTCTCCTCCCTTGTGTTGTCATTGGTCTTTTACAATGCTCTTCCTCGCAAATATTTTAAGGGGACGGAGGACGTTGAAATTTTTTTTTATATTTATTGACTTAGAAACATGAAAATTTGTATAAATATTCTTCTTAACATTACTATATAAAATACCATTCAATTTTTTTAACGAAAATTTAAAAATGCTCCTTGCGTGCCATTTTTTCACATTTTTGATTAATTTTACATTATGATCACTCAAAAACACATTATGAACAAATCTGGGTATTCATTTTTAAATCCCTTAGAAAGTTAATTTTCAAAAAATATTTTTCTGCATTAAAATTTAATTTTCATCATTTAAATAGGTTCTTATGCACTTTTAATTACCTTAATAAGGACTAATTATAAAATACATACCGAGTTTCATTCTAAAGTATGAGAGGTGTCTTCTTACCAAATTTCATGCATCTCAGACAAAAATTAAGACGCATGGAGTATTCTAAAAATGTTAAAACTTTGAAAATTTCATTTCGATAAAAATGCATTTAACCTTTTGCTTACGGGTGGGACAGCGTCTGTCCCAAACGAAGAACCTCCCAAAAAGACAGGTATGTGACATACCCTATCTCAAACAGTTCGATTCCCCCCCTTTGCAGACATTGGCGTCCATGGAAATCGCCGGCAGAAACATTGCACCTGCTGCAGCAGGTGCAATGTTGACTGTGTGGGATAGTGTATGTCAAATACCTGTCTTTTTGGAAGTTTATTTGTTTGGGATGGACGCTGTCCCACCCGTAAGCAAAAGGTTAAATGTGTAAAAGAATGTTATATATTAAAAGAAAAACTTTTTTTAGTCGATTTTTGCTCATTTCATCGTCCACCGTCCCCTTAAGCCGCCAATTTTCGTCATACGTGTATCGTTCCAACGCCATTTATGGTTTTTCAATGAGCTGATCAATTTGAGCAGGAAAAAAGTGGGTGTCGCTATTTGAATATTTCGAAATTTTTTCTCTGTAACCGTAACCGTGAGAGTTCTATTGTTTGAAATCATCACAATCTCGAGAGTATACCTTCAAATAACAATATATGAAATTTCTTTTCGATTGATTGAGCGAATAGGCCGCTAGGGTTTCATATATCCGGGAAGTTTTTTTATGACCACCCTGAATATCTTTAGGACGATTTTTATTTAAAAAAAAAAAAAAAAATTAATTAAATTTTTAAATTAATTCAATAAAATGTTTGGTACTTATATAACCTTAATTAAAGTTTGAGGAATCTATAATTTGCCTGTTGGGGGTGCATGTAAGCAAAATATTGACGTGTGTAAGCAAACTTGGGACTGAAGGCTTGTCTTTGCTTTTTCCGAAGAGATTTCCTCTTATTCTGTAATTAAAAGGAAAGTTGGTAAAACCATGTATTACGCATTTCTAAATACAAAATAAGCAATATTATTAATAAAAAAAGTTAAATAATCAAGTATTACTTTTAACCGGAAAAAAAGAACAACGGATGTATACTTAAAGAATGTACGTACATGTTAATTTATTATTATTTACTATTTTATTATTATTTACTATTTTAAAAATAGTCTCGTGTTTCAGAAAGGAAATCTGCATATTCAAAGAACAATTGCTTACGAGTATTAGACACATTTTTAGTAATTTTATTTTTAAACTCTTAGTGCGTTTCATACTACCTCAAATCTTTCTATTATGATCTAAAAAATTGACGTGTCATCCGATGCTTACAATTTAACAGCAGCACGTAGTCGAGGGATGGCTTCTTCGATCCAGACCGCTAACCCGACCAGTTGGGGTATCTGTGGGACGACAGAGAAGTGCCACACTATTTAGACCGGTTTCCAGTGGGCGCGGTATCCATAGTGACCACACCCCTTCCCATGCCACTAACCCCTCAGAAGGACTTGCGGATCCTCATGTCTAATGTACCAATACTGCTGGTGAACACGGGGATAGTTTGGACAGAATCTGCAATCGAACTGTAGTCATCAGAACGCAATTCCAGTTCGCGAATCATTGTGATGTCTCACCTCTCAACCCATGTATTGATAGAGTGTTCCCCTATTACCGATAGAACTCCTTTTTGGGAGCTTTTATACCAATTGAAGCCACTCCCACGCATTGGGGAATGCGTCCATTAGCACAAGACGTGATGATGTGAATTGGTGATTCAGATTTGGTGATTTTATCTGTAGAGTGAGAATGATTTTAGTTTAAAAGAAGAAATTTGGAAATCGGGTATGGTGTTATTTGTATATGTAAAATTTAAGTAGCGGGCACTTATTTAATATTTATATATTTTTATAATTTGGATGTATGGAAATTGCAGTGCTTGCGAAAGATGTGACCAATATATAAATTGGTCTAATTATCTTGAGATTGTTTAAATTAAGATTTAAATTGTGTCCGTTAACGTAAGATGTAAAGTCACTGCATGTGGCGGATTTCGGTTTTATGAGAGGGGAGATGCAGGTGTCACTCGCAATTTTCACTGTTATTTATAGGAATAATATTTATTTATTTTGTTGCTTTATGCAATTACCTTACTTTAACTCGAGGTCATCAACGCATATATTTTCTACTTTAACGTATTGGAGACCTTAACAAATATAATCAAATATAGAAAATAAGTTTTATTAAATAATTTCCATAAGATTTAATTATAAATAGTTTATATGACCACGCCTACATTTGACCACTCCCACTTTTTTAACATTTAACTTAATTGTAATATTGTTTATATGTAATATAAATATGGAAGAGACCGCAAAGGGAGGAGTAGATGTTTAAAAATATTTAGTTTCATTGTAAATCACTTTTAGATCAAATACTAATTTAGTATTTGATTTTTTAGATTAAATACTAATTTAGATCAAACCATTATTTTTGTAAAGAATTTTAGATATTATATACTGAAATGAAATACCCAATATTAATCTGAAAATAAGCGCCAGCTACTTAAATAATGCATTTACAGACAACTCTACTCAGTTTCCGAATCGTATCTTCAAATAGTAAAATCCTTACTCACTCTCTTCGCAAACATATTCAACAAAGATATAATATTACGAATAAAACAAACAAACGGGAGAGAAGGTGTAACTTAAACTTTCCAATGCGGACGTGCGTAGAAAAATCCACCCGGGGAAAGATCGAATGCGCTGAACCTCGGTAATTGCTTTTGTTGATTTTATGCGTTCGCTTAATAAATTACCGAAAATTAAATTACGTATTAATTCATTTTTGTTTAGAATGCAAAAATAACTCAACGGATAAGAAACTATAAAATTGTGCTATTGTTTCATTTTTTGATGAGATGTAATAAGTAACAGATGCAAATTTTAATAAATGCAAATTTTAATATAGTTAAAACATAAATAGGAATGTGTTGTCTCACGAATTCGGATCGAACATGGTTGAAAAGAGCGTGCTTGGATCTCTCGCTAAAGAACCAAATTGTGTTAAAATCACTGAAAATCGTGCTATAACATAAAAAATAACCTAGAAAATAATTTCGAATTTAAATTCTCGCGAGGCGTGTTTTCTTGGATCCTTAAGTGCCTGTGAACTAAATTTCATGATAGTACAACACTAAGAATTTCTGCTATATGCATACATACATACTGTGCACACATGCATCCCTGCACACACATATATCTTCTTTTACTATGTAAGATACTGCATTTATTATACGTAAGCAGAGTTGTACAGTTAAGTCCCGAATCACGACTAGGTGATAGTTTTTCTACAATTTAAGAATTCAAATAGTAAAAAATTAAATAATTACTCAAAAAATCTTGCAAAATAATATAGTAAATAATAAACAATTTTATAAACATATCATACATAAAAAGAAACTGGTTTGATAGCTTCAAAGTTCTATTTTTCAGGATCGACGAGAGGCGGAATCTCACTTTTCAAGGAAAGTCGGTAGCAATGCACAGAAATAATTCGTCCCATCCGAAGGTACGTGGAGAAGCGTTTCATCGCGATAGCAAATACAGCACACCCAGCAAACACCATGGTTCAGCAGCTGCGGTACAACAATCAGCACGGGACCAACCCGTGCCCCCAGACCAAGACCACCAACACCAAGGACTCCGGCAAGACGATGGGAGAACAGAAAGCCGGTAGTAAAGAAAATAGTACATATAGTTGCCAGCACCTCGGAACGAGAATGGGAATGGATAAAAAGCTAACCGTTTGGCAAGAAATAATGAACAGACAAAATCACGAAGAGAGAAAAAAGTGGAAATTAAGGCGTAAGAGAATGGGCAGCAGAACTAACAGAAACAGCAGAATAGAGAGAAAATTTTCGGGAAACAGTAATAAAAGTAGCCTGAGATATCAATCCAGGTGAAAAAATTAGGAGAAAAAAAATTGGAAACGGCTTGAAACTAATTTGAACAGGAAGGAAAAATTCAAATATGAATAATTTATCTAGTTATGAGATTCCATGAGCTGACTTAGCAGATAATAGCTGAAAAAGTAACTAAAAATTGGAAAAAGGTAGACAAAAGTATGAAAATGTATGAAGACGACCGGATTTCAAAATATTAAATAAGATTTCCAAGCGGAATTGAAGAAGAGGCCATAATCGTTAAGAAGGGAGTTATATTAATTAATACTAGAAAAACTTTCAAGAAAGTCCAATTCAAAATTTAAATTAAGAGAAAAATGTTCCTGTGTTACGAAAAAGTGAAAAATTATTAGTCCTAACAATGTTCAGGTATTAAAGACTTCTGTTTAGGTATCTGTTGTTTAGAAACATAACTCATGGCTTTCTTAATACGAAATGTAAGAGCCTTTATGGTTTGACCTACATAGATAACACAGTATTCACAAGGAATGTGATCAAGACATGACATGCGGTGATTCAGGACAGGAATGTGGCCCTTTAAGTGAAAATAATTGAATTTTATTGAGAGGATTGAATACAGACCTAAAATTGAAACGAAAAAGTATATTAACAATTACAATTGTATAGTAATAAATTTTCTTAAACTTTCATACTTTGACCTTAATTTACATATTAATGAATTTAACTAAAATTATGTCATCACATGTGATAATGATTATACGGCTGTAGCAACTTTTCTAAAGTTTTTAAAGCAATTTTTTTAAAGTAAATAGTCTAGATCAGAGTTGTTTTAATTCGCAAGATTGCGTATTAAGCTGCTGGAGGTTTTGTAACCATTTATCCCAGTGACCCACAGCAGGCAAATTACAACGTAAAAACTACAGAAGAAGCGTTACCACACAACCCATCAAATTAGGGTCTGACACACACTCTAGAGAGATAAAAGAATTGCGTTTCAAATTGAAAGTGCTTTTGACATAAACGCATAATGATCAAGATTGTGAATCTGAAATGAATATCAAGATTGTGAATATTAAGACTGTGAATCCCCAGAAGTGTCATACTGAAAATGCGAGAACAGGACCGTAAACAAACACGATGTCGAAACCGTCTGTAATTACCAAAAAAGATAAAAAATAGCTTCTGAATTACAAATATAGTTTTACTTATCTGTCTTTTCAGTATCTCGACATCCACTATATGATCAAAAATATCCGGAAGCTTTGGATGTTAGAATGTTTTTCGAATTTCGAAACAAATACTTGGGGAAGTGTTCTGTAACATTGGTGATGTGAGGAATATGCTTGAACGCAGACTTTCCAGTAAAGCTTCGGTGACTTGTGAATTTAGGGGACCACCAAGATATGTATAAAAAAAAAGGTATCCACGTACAATGGTGTCCGGAGACTTTTGATCATTATTTGCATAAAATTGGACTAGTTCATTTTCAGAACAGGGGTGTACGATGAATTTGTAAAATGTCAATTTGTGGAAACCCCCTTATCATCTAGGTACTTTCAGAGACTCAGGGAAAAGCTGAGCTCTATATCGTCGATATCTTTGTGAATTTTCAGGATATTTCATTCGATTTTTTATAGAAGTTGTCCTTCAGTATTTAGCACAATAGCATGAAAGAAACTATTGCAATGTTTCACGCCTGTGCGGTAAAAACTTTGTTTCTTCAAATGCCTCATTGTATATTCCATGTATATTCATTCATATATCTCATCGTATATTCCATGTTTTAATTTTCAATTGAAGCATAATGCTTTTCTTGGACCTTGGCAAAATTCTGTGATTGAAACCTATGGATATTGTAAGCAAGAAACATGCAACAATTTTTCTTTTTAAAGAAACGTTTATATCTTCATGAATATACGTTTTTGTTTCACGAAAATACTTATATACATTGACCAAAGCTAGTGAACTATTTTGTGAAAGTTACAAATAACTTTCAGATTTTTATGATACAGGGTAACCAAATATATTTTTTTCCATTTTTTAATATATTGGTGATCCCCTAAATTTACAAGTCACCGAAGTTTTACTGGAAAGTCTGCGTTCAAGCATGTATTGTTTAGAAATTCGAAAAATATTCTAACATCCAAAGTGTCCGAATACTTTTGATCATATAGTGCATGTGCTACATTTTTACGGCAACTTCGGTCCCTTTAGCAATGTAATCCATGAGTTAGTTGGTTAGGTTTCAATGTAAATAAAATAATGTGGAAAGAGAAATGTCCAATGTCGTAGTTAATGGCAGTCCAATATCATATTTACCGGTAGTCCAATATCATATTCACTTCGTATATCAAAATCAGTACCAATATCTTAAAATAAGAATTTTTTCGAAGGAAATACTCGAATCCATTAACTATGGATTTGTATCCTTCCTTCAGTTATAGGTTCCTAACTTTATTACTAGTGTTTACTTATGACCCACGAGGACCATCCCGGTTAATTTTATATTCTGGGATCTACGGGTTGGAATTAAACTACGATGGCGTCGTTCAATCACCCCACTCAACCTCAACTTACCCCCTCAAGCTTATAGCAGTACCCTCTCTTAATATTAATTTATTGATCTTGATGAGCAACAAAGTAAATTTTCCTTCCTCTAGGAAATAGTGAGGTATATTGTTCATATCTTTTCTCCACTCCATCTCTGTCTATCGTTTAATTTGTGAGCTACGGAAATATCGGTGGTCTTCTCTATTACAAATGAAGGACACGTCTTTAAATGTTCAGGTTTCCATCTTAGGGAGTTGTGGAGATGCTATCATCATGTCTTTTGTTTATCTCATCATCTTTTTATCTCTTTAGGTGTGGATTGCTAGTAATTATTTTCTTACTGTGCAACTATGTCATTGTCTACAAAAGTTGTCTATAATATTTCCTTAAAATTTCAGATTTTCAGGTTCTAAGATTTAGCAGTTAAAAATCACATTGATGATTGTTTTATTTTCCATATTTATAGATTTAAACAATAACAAATAACATCAGCAAATTAATTGTGCTTCATAAGTATTTAGGTATTTAATAATCCATTTTTTTGCATATTTATCCCTAACGCCTTGCCATTCAGAATTTTGTGCATGCTGTAATTCAAAATCCATACATACTATTTGTGAATACCTCTGTGCGCTCTTTTGAAATATACTACATGTTGTTTTTGAAAATAAGTGTTACTTAAAATTTTCCAAGAAGGTGGTTTTAAAATATAAAACTGAAGCAAATGTGAAACAGTCAAATAAACAGGTGTAGACAAGCATTTCCTCCCCATTTATTGATTGTTCATTATAAAGTCTAAGAGCTCTATTTTTTTTCATACAATCAAAGGAATAGTAAAATGTGATCGCCAGAACTGCCTCAATTTATCCTCATTTAGAGTCACAATCTATATATACTAATTGCCAAGTGTCCGGCTGTCCGTCTGTACGCCTGTCTGTCTCTCTGTCACTCTTTGTTTGGGTACTTCCCGAATAGATAAAGACTTGCAATTTGGTACACGTCTCGGTCGTTCGATAAAACCCCCTGGAAAAATCGAATTTTTCGTAAAAGTTCTCTAGAGGGGGTGCCCCGCACCAAAACGTTCGAAAAGTGAATTGATAGGAAAGCATGATTTGCTATAAGATAGAGACTTCAAATTTGGGTATGAGTAAACCGTTCGAAAGGAAGAAAGTGTGCAATTTCAGATTTCGAATATTTTCTACTTAAGGGGTTGCCGCACACCAAAATGTTCGATTTAACGAATAAATGGGAAACGGCTACTTTAAAATTTGATTGAGGCTTGAAATTTGGTGTATGGGCTAATAATTTAATGAAAACACCCAAAACGAATATAGTTTTCTAAAATGTTCCTTTAGGGGTGCTCCAGAGAAAAACGTTGGAAAGGTGAATTGATAAAAAAACACGCTTCGGGATGAGATACAGATTTCAAATTTGGTGTATGGGTAGATAGTTTGGAAGGATGAAAGTGTGCAATTTCAGTTTTCCAATATTTTCTACTTTAAGGTGTGCCACACACCAAATTGTTCAATTTTCGAAAAAAGAAGAAAGCCCCTTTTCATATGTGATAGAGACTTCACATTTGGTATATGAGCGAATAATGTGATAGTAAACCTAATCAAAATGGAGTTTTTCAAAAATGCATATTTGAGGGAGTGGGTACTGCGCACAAAAACATTCGAAAGGTGAAATGATAGAAAAAGCATGCTTCGCGATGGGATAAAGACTTTAAATTTGATGTAGGGGTAAATAGTTGCAAAGGTAGAAAGTGTGCAATTTTAGATTTTCAACACTTGCTATTGTAGGGGATGCCGCTCACTAAAATATTCGATTTGCCGAACAAATTGAAAACGCCTCCTTTACAGTGCGATAGAGGCTTGAAGTTTAGTATATGGGCTCTCATTTGAAAAACAAACCCAAGATGAATACGGTTTTTCAAAAATGTTCATTTAAGGGGGTGCTACACAGAAAAACGTTCAAGAGGTGAAGTGATAGAAAAACATGCTTCGCGATTGGATAGAGACTTCAAATTTTGTATACGGGGAGATAGTTTGAAAGGAAGAAAGTGTGCAATTTCAGATTTCCAATTTTTGATACTTTAGGTGGTAGCGGCACACCAATATGTTCGATTTTCCGAATAAATGAGACACGCTTCCTTTTAAATGTGATAGAGGCTTGGTATTTGGTATATGGGCCAATCATCTGATAATAAACCCAAGGTGAACAGAGTTTTTCAAAAATGTTCATTTATGGGTATTCTCCATAGAAAAACGTTCGAAAGGAGAGATGATAAATTAGTATGCTTCAGGATGAGATAGAGACTTTAATTAGGTGTACTGGTAGATAGTTCGCAAAGGAAAAGGTGTGCAATTTAAGTTTTCCAATATTTTCTTCTTTAGGGGGCTCGCCATACTAAAATATTCGATTTGCCGAATAAATGTGAAACGCGAATTATTAAAAAATTACAATATACAGGGGTTGCTTATGGGGAGAACGTTGATTTTCAACCGGTATTCGGCTAGTTTAGTTCTTAGTTCACGTGCAGATTTTATTTCAGGTTATTTTCCTGAATACAATAATTGGTATATAACTATGTTTGCCATCAGTTGTATAACAGTCAATAAACTTAGGTTTAATTCTGTTGTGAATGCAAGATTACATGTGTCCGTTTGGTCACCGATCGTCTTAATTCATTAATGTAAACACCAGCTCGTGCAAGTTGAGATTGCGTTTAACAATCATGATGTGTGTGTTGGCAGTATATGTACGAATATGAAACAGTATATTTAATGAATATCTTGTAAAGATCATCCAATGAAAGACTTGATTTTGAATTTGAATTTTTGCAGTTAGATTAATTTAATTTCGTTTTAAACATGTATATATTTTGATTACTTTACAATAATTTATCGCACAATGTGATGTTTTGGAATACGACGTTCCTGAAATTATAAACAAAGTGTGCAATTTTAAATAGGCGTTAATTTTGTTTAATTTTATTTTTATTATTAATTTATATGATGTTTTACGTATTCAACAATGTTTATAAAATTGTTTGTATTTATTAATACAGCTCTTAAATAATTTTCATGTTGTAATTTTCGTCTTTAATCTTTATATTTTTTATATAAATAAATGGGTGAAGTTATTATATAGTTATATATATAACACTTTCTGTATATCAGAGCAATAAATTAGTAAGTGTCCAATATTCCTGAAAATAAGAATATAAAATAAGTATACAAACGGTGCATTGTTATTTCTTTTTTAACCTTTCCTTCAGTTTTCAGTTCTACACTAACGTTAGTTATGATTTTTGGTTTGAAACATTGTCACATTCATAACAAAAAAACATGGAACAAAAAGCTTTACAAAACATATTTAAATTTTAGTAGGATGTTACAGTGATCTTGAAAATCGTCACAATTAGTAGTATAATTTACATATTGATCTTTTAATAGTAAATGAGATTGTGTAGCAAAAATAGGTTTTTAACAGTAATAAGATTGTGCGACATATTCAAAGTGTTTGCTCAAATCAAGTATGAAAAAAGCAACTGATAAAAAAGTAAATGAATCTTCGGATATAACTATTAGCTGAGGTTATGCCTGAAAAACAAGAGGTAATTTTTCCCGTTTAAGTGCAACTGCTTTTGACGGTGAAAAGGTAAAATGACCGGTTCATTACAAGTTCATAACACAAAGAATGCAAAGTTGAAAATATGTATTAGTGCTGAGGTGAATTATTTGAAATGAAAACAGAGCATGAAAGAATGTGTAAATATTCAAATTTATTTAGTAACAACCAATTTAGTAACATACCTATTGATACCTATTGAGAGGTATTGCCACTGAGGTTGAACATGGAAGGTGTTTGAAAGAGCTTTGGCTGCATTTACGTATGTAGGATGATTGTATAATAAAATTAATTTTGGATCTGTTTGAGATTTGTCTTTTCTTAATAATTAGTGATTTGAAATTGTGACATGTCGCCACTCCTGGTAGTTGAAAAGTGTTTATGACTTTTGTCATTCTGTCTGTCTTTCCGCAAGATAATTGACGTGAAAATGACTCTGTCAAAGTGAAATTTTAGTATGTTGTTGAGACAGTCTGTGGGATATATTGGACAGAAAATGAGAATATCACCCAATTAGTTTCGGTTTTAATCCGAGTTAAAAAAAAATGAAATACATTAAACTATGGGATCTAAATTTTCAAGCATTTTTAGGCGAAGTTAAAGTGCACAAATTGCTTCGAAAATTTAAGGAAATATTTAAATTATCACGTAAAATGTGTAAAAAAATTTCAGCAAAATATGTTGGTTGGTTTTTTAAGTAATAAACATTTAAATAGTAATTGCACCCATATAATATGAAGAGATCACGTGACTCATTGCAAAATAAAATATGGCTTTCATTTTCCTGCTGCGTAAAGATTGTGATGTTAAAATATCATTTCATTTTTATTTAGTGTCGTGTCCGTCATAAAACCCCTTGTTTTGCGTATTATCTGTGTATCTAAATTCTGCGGCAACGCAATTACAATATTTTTCACTTTAAATGATGGAATATTCATTATTTTTACATAGAGATGCAGACGATTTATATTTCGATGACGTTATTTGAATAAAGTTCATTTAGTGTAACTATCATGAAGTTAGAAAGAAGGAGATGAAATTCCTATGGAAGAAGCGCTTGAAAATGCCATATTGCTATGATAATTATATCTAGGTGTTGCTAGTGTTAGTAAAGTAGTTGCTTTTTAATTGACTCAGCAGAATGTTGTATTATTTAGTACATGTATTTTTGATTATTTTTAAATTAAGGATTACCTAATTATGAGTATAATTAACCAGCATTTTTTCATAATTGTAGGATAGATTATAGAATCCTTGGAGATAAAAATAAATTGAAATGCAAAATAATTTTGAATGCGTAGGAATATTCTTTATTGTTTCAGTTCTAACTTGCATTGCGCTAATTATTTATTTTTCCAAAATTGACAGTTTAAAAGACATTTTAGGCCTTTCGGCATAAAAATTCATGCAATGCAGGACTGCTTATCTTACCCCAGCGCCACCTGCATTATTGTCTCACATGTTTTTGATGTTTTCATAAGATGACGTTTTAACTCCTTACTTTTACCTCCATGGTTACTAGCATTGCCTTTTTGATGAAATTCTAAGTTTTCAAATATAATAAATTACTATATTACTGTGATAATTTAAAAACTATCAGCTCTGAATGTATCGTAGTTTAGAGATACTTATATAAAATTACATTTCAGCTGGACAGTGTTTCGTAAGCTATGCTTTATGCATGATTGATCTCTTTTGTTATTTGGTGATTTGGTTCGTTTTGAAATGACATTAATTAGAGAGCTGCAGTTTTAGAAACTCAGAAAAATATAAAACTTTAGAAGAGATGGTTATACTAGACCAGTAATTCATAGTCCATGCTATTGTTTTCACGAAATTGGTTTCCTTGAAACATCTATTTCTCAGGATTTGCTACCAATTGTATAGATCAATATACATAACCCATAGCTAACCCATGCTTTATACAAAACTAATGCTATATACAAAACCCATACTATATACAAAATCCATAGCTCAAACTATGGGTTTGTATTAAATTCCAGAAAAGAATAGAGGGCTCCCCAAAGGTGACCACTTCTGGTTCTTTTTTTATTTCCAGTTTAAAACTTTGAACTCGTTTTATTTGAAACATCTATTTCTCAAGATTGGTTATAAATAGATAGATGATAACTGATATGATTCAGCTTAGATGGTTGCTGATTTAGATTAGCATCGAATTCTTGATGTAATAAGGTGGTTCACTAGGAATATTCATTTCCTGTTAAAAAATTGTCATTAAAACATCTATTGCACTGGATTGACTAAGCCTTGGATAATCATTGATATGGATTTCAAATTAAATTCCGAAGAGAGTACAAGTGTTCAGTAAGGATTTTCACTATGGAGATATCCCTTTTGATTAATTGATTACCTTGTCTTTCAAACATTTATATCTGAGGATATGTTATAGATATGGTTTAGATGATGATTTATATAGAGTCAGCATCAGATTTCGGAGGAGAGTGAGTTTGAAGGTTCACTAAGGATTTCCACTTCCAGTTTAAATTCTTTTTGAAGCATCTATTACTCAAGATTAGTTTTGATAGAGCTTAGAAGGTAGTCAATGTGAATTCAACATAAAATTCCGGAGGAGGTAGGTATTCCCTGAATATATCAACTTCCGATTCAAAACATTTTCTTCAAACATCTATGTTTCAGTATTTGCTTAGATGATGACTGATATGGATCGAATTCCAAAGGATGAGTTCACTAAGAATTTTCGGTTCTGGAGACGTCACTTCCGTATCAATTTCCGTATGAATCGAAATAGCAAAAGATAATGTAAATGTTTAATATATTTGTCAAATGTGTAGTATACACATTATTTCCCACCATACAAAGGCCACTTTATAATCACTGTTAATCAAAATGTGTTTATGAAATAATCATTTATGTATAGCAGAGTATATTTATTCTTTTGAGTTTTAACACAGTTCTATATTTACGATTTTTTAATTTTTTAACAGCATTACGGTATTTTGGTGTTAGTAGGCAGATAAATTTCAAGGAACGGAAAGGACAGGTTATGCGTAATAGTAGATATATTTGATTTAGAAATACACACTTGGAATCGCGTACACACACATACTAATACTTATAATTTGGAAATTTGAACCACTACTGCACTATTTTATTGACACATACCCATGTATATAGCGCAGTAAAAACACGAATGAAAAATGATAGAGTAAAAAAAAATGATTTTGTCAATCCGAGCTATCCATCATAGTCAGGTTGTAAATCTCCGTAAACTGATACTTTGACACGGGAAACAAAGAAAAATATAGAACTTTATGAAGAAAAAAAATCTATGTCAAACACAGTATTTGTTTCAAAAACTTATAAACTTTGACATTATTGGGTAAAATAGGAATTAACTGTTTCTTATTAATTTTCTTTATTAGTCCTTATAAACACTTTACAACATAGTTGAAAAGTGTTTATGACTTTGTTCATTCTGTCTGTTTGTCTTTTAGCACGATAACTACCGTAAAAATGACTTTATCGAAATGAAATTTTAGTATGTTGTTCAGACGGTCTGTGGGATCTATGGGAATATAATTGAATAATAACACCCAATTAGTTTTGGATTGAACCCGGGTTGAAGAAATGAAGTACATTGAACCCCATGGCACCTAATTTTTCAAAAAAATTTTAGGCAAATTTAAAATTCTCAAATTACTTCTAAAGTTTTAGGAAATATTCAAATTATCCCATAAAATATGTTAAAAAAATTTCAGCAAAATATATTCAGTAGTTTTTTTTAAATAAAAATTAAAATAATAATTAAACCCTTTATATGAAGAGACCACGTGACCATTATATCAAGAGATCATGTGAGTCACTTCAAAATAAAATGTGGCATTTATCTTGGGTCAAAATCGTGATTTTTATAATTCTTTTTAATTTATATTTAGTGTCCTATCCGTCCTAAAACCGCTTTATTTTTCTTAATTTCTGTGCATCTGTATTCTGAAACAGTATATTTGAGTTTAAATGATCAATGCTATCCTTCTTGTGTCAAAATTGTGATTTTTAAAGTTCTTTTCGATTTAAATTTACTGTTGTATGCATCCTAAAACCGCTTTATTTTTGCTTAATTTATGTGCATCTGTATTCTGAAACAACGCAAACACAATATATTTAATTTTACATGATCATCAAACTTTGATTATTTCTGCAACGAAACCTAATTTTCCCTTATGGAGAATGTAAACTGATTAGGCGATAAGATGAGTTGTATAAGAATTGCTGAATTTCTTTAACGCAAAATTATTTTGCTTAAGAATCTGCAATATAGATGATATGAATGAAACAGTCATTGATTTTACATAGAGAAGCAGACGATGTAATGGTAGACTCCTGCGATGAAGTTTTATGCATAGAGTTAAATTACTTTTACCTCCATGGTTTTAAGTTAAGTAGAATAAATTATTGTAGTACTGTGATGAATGAAATAAAAATGCATGAATGAAATGTTTACCTCTTTTACACAGAGAGCTAAGCTATTTATATTTCGATGAGGTACGTCATTTGAATCAAGTTCGTTTTTTTCGATGAAGATTTAAATTTTCAAATATAATTAATTATTGCAGTATTGTGATAATTTTAAAAATATTACCGCAATATGTATCGCATTATAGAGATGTTTAAATATAAATAGAGTTGGAAAGTGTTTCATAATCAATGCTTTATGCATGATTGATCTTTCTTGTTAGTCTTCTAATGTAGTTAAACACAAGAGAACTTCATGACAGTATCTTAATTAGTTTCAGACATTGCTTATTGCAAGGAAAATTAAAAACAATATTGAAAACGGCTGAAGAAAATCTTTAAACAACAGTGGTAATCAGTTTCTGGTAGAAAATATGTGTAAAAGATCTACGTACATAATAATGTGTGACGGTTTAAAATGAGAAGTGTTCAATTGCCGATCCTTTTATTTCTCGCGCAACGTGGAAAATAGCCATTATACGCATTACTATACATTTTAAGTTTTCGGTGGAATTAGATAGCCAAATGTTTCGTAATTATTAAAACCGTTTTTATTATGTTATGCGTGTTGCTGATTCAGGGAAATTAATTTTAATACCAGTTTAAAGAATTTTCAACTGTTTTCTATGTTTCAATATTCTTCCTTGATTAATAATGCAACATTTGCAAGATGGGTTGCAATTATCGTAAGGATGTCGGGAACCCAGACCACCCGACTCCCCTAGGGTACGAGCAGCAATTTGAGTGGCCGGGAACGATCGTAAGGGTGTGTGTAAGGATGTGCGTTTTGTCTCAGAATCAGCCTGTAAAGTTGTACTTAACAAAGCCCTAAAGACAATTTTGAAAAATTTCAACAACTGGTACGTTTTTCATAAACCATCATATATTAAGAGTATTATTTTTTTCTGTGGTTTTCAACGTTTCACCAGATTGGACATTTTTTAATATTGTAGATCATTCGCCATATGAATTATATCAACAGTGCCGGAAATTTACATTCAGCTTTAATGCGTGCCATTTAAGTTGCTTATTACGTTATTATAATTATAAAGCATATATTGCCATAATTTTTCGTGAACGTAATTTATACTCTTTCCCCAGTGTCGTCAAAACGTTAGTTCTGTATGGATTTTTTATGGATTTTCTCACATTTTTTGATGCACTAGCAGAAATTATTGTTAAACCATTTTTAATTTTTGTCATTAAACATATAATTTATTAATAATTATATTTTTTTTATTTTAAATAAGCAGCCGTTTCACACATGTTTGCGCAATGAAACACATGTATCATAGTTAATACATGTAAATAGATACAGAAAAAATCTGATGTGGGCAGCACATGACTTTCCTTATATAATGCAATGGATTTACTACTTTTACAGTAAAAAAATATATTATTTTTATAGTAGATATTTATATTCTTTCCAAGATATTGAATTTTCGTCAATGAGTCGCCAATTTCATTGATTTAGCGTCATTTTTATCCATTTGGCGAGTTTTTCGTTAATTTAGCAACATTTAAAAAAGGCGCCAAGTTGGTGACATTCCACCAAATTCGTCACCGAAATCTCGCCAAGAGTTATGGACGGAGAAATAAGTTTTTCTTATAGCAGATAAATGACTATTGGCGTTCAAATACAAAAGTATTACTCAAAGTATATTTCTTCATGAATGGAACGAGCTATATCCACGAGAATTATGTCACAAAATTTATCGGATGGTATTACATATGAAAAGTGAACATATTTCTCAATGGCAATATTTTTTTTATTTTATATGACTTTTTGATAAAATTTTTGAAAACTGTACAATACATCGAGAACGGTTCGTATTAGCATTCTAAAATTTATGTCAATCGTTTTCTAATGAAAAATTACATAAGAAATATCTATTTTCGTAACTTTATTTGGGTTTTGGTTTTTGATGATTTTTTCAAAATTTCACTCGAGTATTTAGGGGAGTGTTGAGCATTCGATTGCGTATAAAAACAATAGGCTTCCAGTGTTTACGGATTGTAATTTTTGTACCAAATATCGTTCGAATCGGACCATTCGTTCGTCAGTTATCGTCTCTACAGAGTCACTGACACACACACACACACACACACACTAACTCTTTCCCACACACGCACACACACATACTTTCACATCATTTTCCAATTAAAAATTACATAAAAAATTACTATTTTCGTAACTTTATTAAAGGTTTTGATTTTTGGAGGATTTGTTTCAAAACTGCACTTGAAAATGTAGGGGGGTTCTGAACATGCGATTGCGTATAAAAACAATGGGCTTCCAGTATATGTGGATTGTAATTTTTGTACCAAATTTAATCGGTCCATTCGTTCGTCAGTTATCGTCTCCAGAGGCTCACACACACACACATACTCACGCACATACTTTCACACATACACACACACACAGATATCATTTTAAAAATGTTCGATTCGTGATCAGGGATGCTTGAAACGTGCTCTCCCGTCGAAAAGTCGAATTTTCGACTCCGTCACAATACTTTCCTTATACATTATTGTATATAAGGAAGTAAAAAGATCAATTTGTCATTGAAATATGCTTGTTCTAAGAGTTTAAAAAATATGAGTAAAATTTCCACGAAAAGGACAAAAGAAATACAATTCAATTAGAGTCTGTAGAAAAAAATATGTTATATTTTCACTAAAATTTTGCTCATACAGTTTTAAAGTTAAGGAAATATTTTGAACGTCATACCATTTTGGAAGCAAATATTATAATTCTCTTTTACAAGCTTTCTACTAGATTAAAGTCTACAAGATTTGCAAAACAAAACTTGAAAATACAGTCTTATTCAAGTCTATTTGAAATAATTATCTGTAATATTAAATAAATATCATTATAAAAGAAATTAATTAAATATCCGAAATATCTTGCAATATAACAAATACAGTACACGCTCCACCATATCACAACCCGCCGCATCGCCATTTCAACAATAACTGAATATTGTCTCAGGTATCCTGCATCTGTAATCAACGTCTATACCATCCAATATGACACTCCAATTTGCTCATAAGATTATTATATTGCAAACTGGTTAAATTAGATATTGAACTGCAGTGAGAGCAGTGCATTGTCTCCTTAATGGAGTTTGCCGTGTTGTACATTACGACAGAATCTCTGCACGATTGACATTAATATTTGTCTAAGGAAATCGATAATTATACACATATTATAACATACGCTAAAAGTCAAAGTTGTGAAACTAAATAAAGCGTTAATATATAAATATTGAGAATATTGTAAATATTCTTTAAAGATGACAAAACTATATTTAGCATAATTATGATGCTAGAAGTTATAGAATAAAATGATGAATTTTATAAGCATACAGCTGAGTATGGAGTTCATGGACTAAGTAATGAATTACACAGCCCAAACGGGAAGAGCGTGAACTTTATATTTACGTAGGGCCTAACCTATAAGTAAATTTGGGGAGTATTTTGTATTTATGTTATTAATACCACTGACTGTACAAGAGTACTGTACAATAAGCAATTGAGATGGAAATAAGAAAAACGTAGATTGAAATGTCTTAAGAATGCCGCAGTATAACATCCCTGCTGTGGCACTTAATTGGGCGACTGAAGGAAAAAGATCTCGGGGTCGACCCAAGCTAACTTGGAGGAGACTGCTGGAGCAGGAGGAGAAATTTGATAGGATGGGCGAGCTCACTGACTAATATAAACCGACTTTTCACTCGACCGCAGCACCCTCAACCGCCAACCAAATTATCAAGTTTGGCAGGCTTGAGGATGGTCTGTGACGGGTTTCGCCAAGACGTTCTGCTAATATAACCCTATTTAGCACTGAACGAAACACTTGGAACTTGGAAGAACGTTGTTCTATCATGGCATGTTTACACGTGCTAAACATAATTTCGCTGCTATTTTGGATTTTATAATCATTTTTTTTATTTTTTATGGATTACTAAAAGAAAAGGAATTACGTTTACAAGGTATGTAATTTATTTTTATTTAAATAAAAAAATTATTTTTTTATCCATCCCATATTTCATCCTATGCACGTGTTCATCATAAGAAATTGGTGCAGTATTATCACTGCCGACTAGATTAAATTCTAAGAAGCAGTGACATTATTAGTTACAAAACGTTTTCCTCATTTATATAAAATGTATAAAAATTGATATTTGGATAGCTTTTTCTAGAGAAAATTGAATATGATATTGAATGTGTATATATTTTTCATGCTTTTTACTAACTGACGTAATGTTTAAAATAATCCCCCCCCCCTTCTAATTAACGATTGAGTTCGACACCTTTGATAATGCATTTATGTAAATTTGCTATTTAGTATAAGAATATTAGTGTACTTAAATATATATATATATGTATATATATATATATATAATAACAGCATCCCAGAATAAATGAAGAACTAAGCAATGTAACAATCAACACGCTAGTATACATTTTAGGCTGAAAATATTATATAGTATTTTAGTCTTTTGGGTATGACAGCTTGTAATTTTTGGTGTATAATGATTTACAGTTATGCAATGCGTCAATTTTTTATATTTAGTTTATGATTGCATGACTTAAATATATATCTATGTTTATATATTTAAATTTACACATATTACAGATAAAAGTATTTTTAAATGCTGATCATGTTTATAGTTTAAAAAATTATAAAAGTACAGTTCCGTAATTTTTTTGGGGCGCATTAACATAAAATCGCGATAGTCGCCAAATCTGTCAGTCGAGCTTTTTATACGCCATAGCTGCGATGGCTGGCTCCTCGAACGCTAGTGTCTATGCGAAATCCTATATTAACGATGTTGCCATAGGTTCCTATGGGAGTGAACCTTCTGAATATAGTATTCTGTGGGCGAGCTTGTCAGAAGCAAGAACTGCTGCACAGGATCAACCAGGGTGGCCACGCAAGCTGAAGGCCTTATATGCCACTACGCACGATGAGTTGTGATGATGATGATGCACCTATAAGTAATAAGAAAATTCTAAAATCTAATTTTGTTAATACAATTTATAAATCTCGGAAAAGTTTGCTCCAACATTTTTGTAGCTGCAAGTGGACAAGATACACACAATTTCGTTTTCATATTGGTATGCGCAGAAAAAATATCTAAATTTTTCCTATTTTATTTTGTTTTTTGGGGGCCACAAACGGTTCTTGAAATATTTTAATTTTTATATTTATACAGACTATTTTCTTTATATTTAACAGTTCACTTATTTTTAAGTTTTTTATTCCATTTGTAACCAGTAACACAGTTATGGTTCAAGTAATGATAGTCTCGCAGGATATTCTTCGGAAAAACTATTGAAAATACATTTTATTAATAAACAAGAAAGATCAATCATGCATAAGCATTGATTATGAAACACTTTCCAACTGAAATGTAATTTCATTTAAAAATTTCTAAAATGTGATTCATTCAGTGGTAATATCTTTTACATTATCACAGTACTACAGTAATTTATTATACTTAAATATTTAAAACTGTATCGAAATATAAATCATCTGATTCTTTATGCAAAATCAATGAATATTTCATTCATATAACTTGTATTCCAGACTCCAGAGCTAAATAATTTTGTGTGAAAAAAATTCAGCAATTCTTATGTAATTCATCTTACAATCGCTTGAGATATTTGCATTCTGCATATGTTAAAATTAGGCTTCCTTGAAGAAATAATAAAAGTTTAGGGATCATTTAAAATCACAACTATTGTAATTGCATAGGCACGGAATTTAGATACACAGATAATACACAGATAATATATATGTGTATGTGTATGTACTCAAAGTATTGGAATCGTGCCGAAGATCGGAACTCGAATTTTCAAAGGATCTACACGTTTTGGGACTTCTAGAACACGAAAAAACTACTTTTAGGAAGACGTCTGTGTGTGTAAGGGTGTATCTGTGTATGTTTCTGTGTGTCTGTGTGGATATTACATCCACTCTAATTGAAAAACTAATGGACCGAATTTCATACAATTTGGTAGGTATGTTTTTTGTGGGAAATCCTGATGTTCATTAGATTATAGTACGATTCGTAATAAAAGAATCTGCCTTCTTTGCGAAATGGCCGCAGAAATTGCCTTTATCCACTCTAGCTAAAAACTAATGAACCAAATTTAACAAAATTTGGAGTATAATATTTCAATAACCTACAAGTGATTTATATACCAAATTTAACAAAATTTTGTATATAAATCATTTGTAGGTTATTCTACTACGATTCGGGAAAAAGGAACGGGCTATTTTTGCGAAATGGCCAGCAAAAATCGTTATATATAAAAATAAAAGACTACGTGTGCTCAATTATATCAATTAAATTCCTATTTTATATGTGATTTTTGACAACAAAAAGAATAAGACTAACCTCATTACTCTAGGACTAGCCGTTCTTGAGATATTCTAGTTTTTTCGCGTTTTCGCTACGCCACCTTTGACAATAAGTCCAGCTATCAAATGAGAACCAAATTTAAGTTTAACGTGTAAATTCAATGTCATTTAAAATACTTATGTTGTGCAGATAAACTCAAATTATCATTGAATAAATAAAGAGAACGAATATGAGTCTGCAGAGAAAGACATGTGCTGTCCACATCAGAATTTTTAACAATATTACACCAATGATTTATAGAAGTGAACGGGGATTATTTTCGTGAACGGGGATTATTTTCAGGTCATTTCGAAAAAAATGTATGATCTATATTTAAAGATCCATCAAATTTTTGTCGAATAAAATGTTCAACAAATTTAAGCTGTGTACCAAATTTTAACTCTCTAGGACGTAGGAAAGTGCATTTAAAATGCCATCAATTAAATTTATCAAGATGAGTTATATAAAATTTAAAAAAAATGAAAAATTGTTATCTACCAAATTTATTTTAAAATATGAAACCACTCCCATATGCAACACGTTTAAACAAATGGAGACATATTTATTATATGATATCTCTCTCTTTTCTTTCTGGAAGATATTCCAAAGTCAGAATTTAATTGAATTTGTTTTTTTCCCTATATTAAATAATTTTTTTAATTAAAAAACTACTTAACATATTTTACTGAATTTTTTTTTATATATTCTATGGGATAATGTGAATATTTCCTAAAAATTTCGAAGCAATTCGTGAATTTTAAATTTACTTAAAAAATGTTTGAAAAATTAGGTCCCATAGGGTTCAATGTATTTCATTTTTTCAACCCGGGTTCAATAAAAAACTAATTGGGTGATATTATTTATTTATATTCCCATAGGTTCTACAGACCGTCTGAACAACATACTAAAATTTCATTTTGATAAACTCATTTTTACGGCAGTTATCGTGCTAACGGACAGACAGACAGACAGACAGACAGACAGACAGAATGAACAAAGTCATAAACACTTTTCAACTTTGTTGTAAAGTGTTAAAAAAGCACGAAAAAGCAGACAACACCCCCCATTATACTTTTAAATTTGTGAAAATCTCCAAAAGCAATTTTGGTACTTAGAATCCCAAGAAACATTTCTAGTTTGACAAATTTCATGTTTACTTCAAAGGAGTGAGTTAAACCAAAATCTAGCGAACTTGTCAAAATCCACTTTTTGTGGAGGCTTCTGACCGAAAGGCGTAAAAATAAATAAATTAAATATTTCAATTGATAAACGTTTTCTCCGATGTCTTCACAATCTTTCGGAATTTCAATATTTATTTTCCTCAACAACCAGTCATTTTTGTTTTGAAAAAATATGGGCAAAATTAAAATTTAGTGATACACTTAATGCACACTAAATACACATTTATAAGTAATATTTTATTATAAACATTGAACTCAATTAATATAATAATATGAATGCACTAGTTTTTAAGCCTTTCAAAGACATCGATATTTAATTGTGTAAGAAAATTAATCTGCAAATTTATTTAAAAAAGTTTCACTTCATTTAACAATACTTAGAGTCAAAAATAGTAATTTCAATTGAAAATTCGCCCTACTACTTTCTGCTCCATAATCGAGTTCCATATTATTATGTTCTCGATGGGGTCTTGAGAGAAGGGGCAGGGATGAAAGATTGAGTGACTTTATCACCCCCATCCAAAATGTTCTACACATATGGGGAAGTTTTATTTATTTTTACATTGCTTTATTATGGTTGGTTTCTCTGTTTGTTTATTTGAGTGAAATCTTGAAATTATTTTTATCCAATTCTATCGAACATATTTTCTCAAAATTTTACACACATACGTATTTCCGATGGCAATACAATATTTTATCAAATTTTTAATTAATCTCCCACCCCCGAGAGATTCATGCCCTTGCATGAATCTCTCGGGGATTCATGCCTTTTTTATTAATAAAGTAAAAGGTTAAGGAGAGATTCATGCCTTTTTTATTAATAAAGTTAAAACAGTCCATTATGAAGCATCGCTTCTGTATATATATATATATAACACGATTATTAATGAAGTAGTATGCTTAATGAAGTCAAATATGTAGCTGACGGACTGACTGTTGGTCCAACATGTAGCTGTAGTGACTAATCCATGTACAGCTTCAATTGTATTCAATTAAGAATTTGCAGCATATGCGCAAAATTCTTCACGTTAAATATTTATTATAAGCTTTTATTTGCTCATTTTTAACACTTTACAACAAAGTTGAAAAGTGTTTATGACGTTGTTCATTCTGTCTGTCTGACTGTCTGACTGTCTGTCTGCCTGTCTGTCTGTCTGTCTGTCTGTCTGTCCGTTAGCACGATAACTGCCGTAAAAATGACTTAATCAAAATGAAATTTTAGTATGCTGTTCAGACGGTCTGTAGGACCTATGGGAATATAAATGAATAATATCACCCAATTAGTTTTGGATTGAACCCGGGTTGAAAAAATGAAATACATTGAGCCATATGGGACCTAATTCTTCAAACATTTTTTAAGCGGATTTAAAATTCACAAATTGCTTCGAAAATTGTAGGTAATAGTCAAATTGTTCCATAAAATATATAAAAAAAAATTCAGTGAAATATATTCAGTTGTTTTTTAAATAAAAATTAAAATAATAGTTACACATCTTATATGAAACGATCACGTGACCATGATATGAAACGATCACATGACCCACTTCAAAATGATATATGGCATCCATCTTGTTTCAAAATCGTGATTTTTTAAAGTTCTTTTTAATTCATATTGAGTGTTGTATCCGTCCTAAAACTACTTTATTTTTGCTTAAATTCTGTGCATCTACATACTAGAACAGCACAATGACAATATATTTGAGTTTAAATTCTCATTCAAATTTGATTATTTCTACAACTAAGCCTATTTTTCACCTATGTAAAATGTAAACAGCAAAATATGTAGAATGAGTTGTATTAGAATTACTGTATTTCTTTAACACAAAATAATTCAGTCCATGGAGTCTGCATGGCTGATATGAATGAAATATTAATTGATTTTATAAACATAATTACGATTTTTTTCGATGAAGTTTTAAGCATGGAGTTTATGAATTGTAGCTCCATGGTCTTAATTTTTAAATAAAATAAATTATTAAAGTATTGTGATGAATGAAATGAATGAAATCCTGCTTTTATAGAGAGATCCAGGCGTGTTATTTTTTCTATGGCGTCATTTGAATTTATTTCAGTTGTTTTCGATGAAGTTTTCAAATATAATAAATTACCGTAGTATTATGATAGTTTTAAAAATATTACCGTGGAATGTATTGCATTTTAGAGATATTTAAACCAGGCAATTTATATTTCAATGCCGTCATTTGAATGAAGTTCATTTTTTTCAATGAAGGTTTAAGTTTTCAAATATAATAAATCAATGTAGTATTGTGATACGTTTTAAAATATTACCGAGGAATGTATTGCATTTTCGACTTTTTTAAATAAAATTGCATTGAAGTTGGAAAGTGTTTCATAATCAATGCTTTAAGCATGATTGATCTTTCTTGTTAAAACATAGTTTTTGAAATATATATATATTTATAAGTAAAAATGTAATTGCAGTATTAATACAGTAAAAAAAAAGAAATGGGAAATTCTAAATGAACATAATTAGACTGAAATGCGCCAGTGCTGTTCTTTCACTCTATTATGGAATAATCTCAAATATTGCAAAAAGGAAAAAAGACGGGCAAGAAAAGCTAACAAGCGAAGTGCCAAGGGGATATTGAGTGGATGCTTGCTACCGAGAGTGTTTGCCGTGGCCTTGCAGCATGCTTTAATCGGGATTTAGAGGGGTCCCAACCCCCCTTCGGCTGTATGTTGGCACTTGTTAGCATTCCTCGTCCGTCTTTTTCTCCTTTTTTCAATAGAGATTATATATATATATATACAAATAAATAAATCTATCAATCATATCGAAATCAACCAACTGAAATATACCTATATGCGCTATGCTGCTCAACCAAGTACATTTATATAAAACAAAAGAGAATGAAGAAAGAACGACAATGTATCAAAATTTCGCCGGGGGGGATTGTGACCCCCACTTCCCGGTTAAGCCAGGTTGATATCATGACGATACTCTCGGAAGCGGATACATTGTCGTAAACCAAGTACACTATACTAAAACCAAAATGTAATAAAAGATGTAAGACCCATACTGATTATACCACAAAAACTGTATCATCAAGTTTCATTACAACAAAACAGTAACACATATGACAATTTAAAAATCAAATATATAACAAGACAAACAAACCTCGTACACACGTCAGCATCCAAGCATCAAAATTGTAATTGACACTACCTGTGTAGGAATAAAACTCCTTTAAACTGTTCAACTATTATGTCCGTGGTAGCATCATATCTGCTGTTCAAGCTGCAAGTGTACCTTTATATAAATATAAGCTGTAACTTTCCGTTACGGTTATGTTGTAGAATTTACATATAATGTTACTTAGAAAACGCAATGGGTAACCCTTTGCGATAGCCTCATTCAGATAACAAAGATCGCTTCCATATCGATTTTCCTCACTACTATTTAATCGTTTGCTTCTGATCAAAAGAAAGAAAAAATATTAACGTGTGACACTGATCATGGCGAGTTAGGAATTGATGCTTTTACATATAAATACCTCTATAAATTTATTTAATGCTTGATGGGATATCTTATGAAATAATGATTGCAAGTTCCTAAAAAACTATATAAAATGTTTTAAAATTGTATAATATAAAATGTTTTAAAATTGTATAATATAAAATGTTTTAAAATTGTATAATATAAAATGTTTTAAAATTGTATAATATAAAATGTTTTAAAATTGTATAATATAAAATGTTTTAAAATTGTATAATATAAAATGTTGTAAAATTGTATAATATAAAATGTTTTAAAATTTAAGTTACAAGGTTTTTTGTAAAATGCACTATAAAGTTTAAAATAATTTTTCGAAATCACAACATAATAGAAATAACGTATATATGAATAAAGGATTTTTAAATCAGAATTAAAAAAAATTAAATGAATTAAATGTACTCATTCCTATGTATATATTTCCTACTATATTATTATTTCTGTTGTTCCTTGAAATTTTGTTAATGTCCAAATACAATTCCTTTGCGTGCGTTCCACAATTTTATTTTTAGTCACATGTAACCATTAATGTTGTGATACTTAAACATTATTTATTTTACTTTTCACTGTATTTTATTAAAAACTTAAAAGTTTTTTATGATGTGTTTCATATATTTCAAAATATTCTTATCACTCTTGCTTCCACAGGAAGAATAAAAACTGCAGAAATATATAAAATCTCTAAAAGCTAAGTGATTCCAAGAGAAAAACTTTTGGTTTGAACAACTCCTGAGTCCCATTTATTGTTTGATAAAATAATTTTCTCAACGAACTGTGGAAAACCAAAAACGATCTAACGTCACGTTATCCACTTTGGTAAGAAGTTTATTTTCCACATTGAGGCAGCTGGTCAACACAAAGAAAAATACATTTTCTTTTATAAATGGTTTTCCGAACATGTTCTTCACTTTCAATCCTAATATGGTTTCCCTTATTTATTTAAATTGAAATGTAGCAAAATATATCAATATATATTACTAGAAGGTATGCCCGTCATATGACGGAATTAAAAATTTGCAAAGTATTGCCTTCCATTTAGCGTTGTCTTTATCAATTTGGTGACACTTTTATCAATTTAGCGACAATTTTGTCAATTTGGCAATATTTAAAATAGTTGCCAAGTTTGCGACATCTCGCCAAATATTTCGTCTAGTATTAAGGCAGGGCGGTGAAATGTGTTATTCATATTGTCTTTTGTTATGTTATTTCCAAGATATTGAATTTTCACAATTTACTCGTCATTTTCATCGATTTAGCGTCAATTTTATCAATTTGGTGACACTTTCGTGAATTTAGCAGCATTTGAAAGGACTCGCCAAGTTAGCGATTTGACGCCAGCATTCATCGCCAGAATTTTGCCAAGCGTTACAGTCGGAGAAATAAATTATTCTTATAGCAAATTCTTATATTTTTTCCAAGATATTGAATGTTCATCAACTAGTCGTCATTTCTACCAATTTGACTACATTTTGATCAATTCGGTGATATTTTTGTCAATTTGGCAACATTTATAATACCTCGCCAAATTGGAGTTATTCCTCCAATTTCGACACCAAAATTTCGCCAAGGATTACCCAGAGATAGATAGATAAACAGACGTTTGTATTATAAATTGATGAAAGTTACTCATCTTAATCTTAATCTATATGTTTAATTTTGATATATTGTGTTTTACAGATTGTGACACTTGCTGAGTGAACCTGTATAGAAATTATCTCTCTTCACTTCTATCACTGCTGTACATAAACCAATCAGTGATTTGAAAACTAAATTATTTAAAAAAAAACTTATATGTAGTATATATTTTCATATAATACAGGTCGACATTTTTGATGAGAGCAATCAGAATGAAAATGCACTAGGTGTGAGATAATATTTAAATAATTAAAAATAATTCCCAAAAATGCAATTATTTCTTTAGAAAACTTCCAAATATAGTATATTTTAGCGTTTGACAAAGCAATGGAGTGCAACAAATACGCTTCTTATTTATGAGCAGGACTTGATTTGTTTTCTCTTATATATATTCAATGATAACTTGTCAAAAATATCCGGATTTTTCTGAAATTTGAAATTTGCTGTAGATTACTATTTATACATTCTGCAGAAATTGTAAGAAAGAAACATTAACTATAACTCAAATTCTCCGATATCTCCAAGGACATCCAACTTACCGTGTTGAAAAAATGGAAATAGTCAATTAAAGTGTTTTTATAATCCTATTAAATGCATTTCAGCTTAGATGATTGCACATCTTTGATATAAACTTTATAGCTTAAAAATCGTACACGTATTCTTACGGTCTCTCTATAGGTGTAGCTAATGCTAATATATGAACAAAGTAATACCGCAAATTAAACCTATATCTTGCTTATAAAGAATATGAAAATTATTAACAGTAATTGCGACATTGTTTTAATTCTGACCACCCGATATTTACGCTTCTCTAGACCCTCTAACGGCGCCCCCACTCGATTACGCAACGCGACGCGCTTGGTTTAGCCGCCTGCCGAATGGGGAAAAAAGCCCGAATCATACTGTCGTTGCATCTTCACCCAGAAAATGTAGGTGGTACTGATTGGTTACACCATTTTCTTCGCAATGGGATACCCCAGATCAATTCAAGTACTTAGAGCTATCCCTCTCTTCTTTCTCGGCCCTGTCATAGGCCAATTGAAATCCTAGCATTTGCCAGCCGCGTTTACGTGTGCCCAGTACTTTCATCCACGTTCGTTCACATTTGTTTTACTCAACTGAGTTAAATTGTCATTACAAAACTTATTTTTTTATCAAAACTTCATTTTAACTTTAATCTAATTCTAAGCATCTTTCTTTAGGCATCTGGTTAACCTTTTTCCAAACTGTCAATTTTTAAAACTCAGTAAAATTCCTTGAAAAGCTAACTTCCTGCATATCTTTAATTTAAACTTTAATTTAACTTCAGTGCATACTTCATATTGCACTGCTTATTCTGTTTAATCTTTTTTCAAACTGTAACTTTAAATTTTTCAAAACTCAGTACTTTCCTCAGTCCAGTCATTTCTGATTGGCTGACTGCTTTACTTGCCCCCCCCCCTTCCCTTTCCTACCTACTCGTCAGATCAGCCATCCAAGACAGACTCTTCACCACTCTTACAAAGCAAGCACTTCATCACAGCACCCTCCAAGAGCTGTATGCAAAGTGTAATTAATCTCAACACCGCACTAAACTAATGGACTTGCTTTACATTCGATGTGGGGTTAAGTGTCGTCAGACACAGGCACCCCGTAAGGAAGCGTCTTGTCTTAGCAATGGGATACAATTCACTTTAATTTTAACAAGATGCCAACAGTAAATCGGGTTGGTAAATTACAGTACAACCGTAAATTAATAGTTTTCTGAGGTAGATATTCTATTAAAAATTAATACAGCACTGACAATTAAGCAAGTCAACATGTTATTACAGCTTAAAACTCCGAGCTTTCTCAATCAATGAATACAATAAATCTGAGATAATTTTAATGAATAGTGTATTTATGCACTACCACATTTGAGAGGCTTAGGCGAATATTTTTATATTTTTTCTCCTAGCCTTTCGAATAATACAAACTTTGAAAAATTATATGTATATTAATTTTAGACAAAACACTGTTTACAACAATTTCACAAATAAGAACTTTATATTAATACATACTCGTGATGGCAGTTGGGAATTTATCACAACAGAATTAAATTGAACTGTTCTGCTGTGTTAGTTTATTTGCTAGCTTATCCTAATTATGCGCATTTAATCTGGATGAAATTAATTTGGTTACATAAATTAATAGTATGTATGATTATATATCTTGGTTTCTGTATTGTGATAATGTCCATGTTACTTTCCTATCTTTGGTGTCATTAAATTATCAAAATTACAGGTTATCCGAGTGAGTAATTTTTTAAGAAAGTTTTATAAATTTCTATGGAAATATAAACGAATTATTTTGTATTAAATGTGTATGTATTTGAGATACTTCTTGGAAAATGAGTAAGAAGAAGCTTGAATTATATTTTAACATTCATTACAATTCAAAGAAATTTTAAAGAAAGATTAATATTTAAGAAAGATAGAGCGTAGATGATAACTGATGGTATGAATTCTTCATCAAATTCTAGAGGATGTAAGGTGGTACAATAAGAATTTGTATTTCCGGTTTCTAACATTTATGAACATTCTTGAAATGTTTCTTGATTTTTCTAATAACATTAAACAAGAAAGATCAATCATGCTTAAAGCATTGATTATGAAACACTTTCCAACTTCAACGCAATTTTATTTAAACATGTCTAAAATGCAATACATTCCTCGGTAATATTTTAAAACTTATCACAATACTACATTAATTCATTATATTTGAAAACTTTAACCTTCATCGAAAAAAATGAACTTCATTCAAATGACGGCATTGAAATATAAATTGCCTGGTTTAAACATCTCTAAAATGTGATACATACCTCGGTAATAATTTTAGAATTATCATAATACTACGATAATTTATTATATTTGAAAACTTCATCGAAAACAACTGAAATTCATTCAAATGACGTCATGGAAAAAATACCACGCCTGGCTCTCTCTATAAAAGCAGCATTTCATTCATAAATAATTTCGCATTCATCTCATTCATCCCAATACTATAATAATTTATTTTATTCAAAAATTAAGACCATGGACCTAAAAGTAATTAAACTCTATGCGTAAAACTTCATCGAAAAAAATCGTCCTTCTCTTTATAAAATCAAGGAATATTTAATTCATATCAGCCATGCAGACTCCATGGGCTAAATTATTTTGTGTTAAAGAAATACAGCAATTCTAATACAACTCCTTCTACATATTTTGCTGTTAACATTTTACATAAGTGAAAAATAGGCTTCGTTATAGAAATAATCAAATTTGGATAATCATTTAAACTCAAATATATTATATTTGCGTTGTTTCAGTATGTAGATTCACTGAATTTAAGCAAAAATAAAGTAGTTTTAGGACGGATACAACACTCAATATGAATTAAAAAGAACTTAAAAAATCACGATTTTGAAACAAGATGGATGCCATATATCATTTTGAAGTGGGTCATGTGATCTTTTCATATCATGGTCATGTGATCGTTTCATATAAGAGGTGTAATTTTTATTTTAATTTTTATTTAAAAAACTACTGAATATATTTTGAATTTTTTTTTCTATATTTTATGGAACAATTTGAATATTACCTAAAATTTTCGAAGCAATTTTTGAATTTTAAATTCGCTTATAAAATGTTTAAAAAATTAGGTCCCATAAGCCTCAATGTATTTCATTTCTTCAACCCGGATTCAATCCAATACTAATTGGGTGATATTATTCATTTATATTCCCATAGGTCCTACAGGCAGTCTGAACAACTTACTAAAATTTCATTTTGATTAAGTCATTTTTACGGCAGTTATCGTGCTAACGGACAGACAGACAGACAGACAGAATGAACAAAGTCATAATCACTTTTCAACTTTGTTGTAAAGTGTTAAAAAATGACAATATACTGGGATCGGTGATGAAATATTGTTCTACGTCTCGCAATATCCATGTTAACAAAAGTAATTTAACAATTATCCATGTTAGGGTTATAAAATATACACCATTTTTATTAACGCTTTACAACACAGTTGAAAGTGTTTATGACTTTGTTCATTCTGTCTGTCTGTCTGTCTGTCCGTTAGCACGATAACTACCGTAAAAATGGCTTTATCAAAATGCAATTTTATTATGTTTTTCAGACGGTCTGTGGGACCTACGGGAATATAAATGAATAATATCACCCAATTAGTTCTTTATTGAAACCGGGTTGAAAAAATGAAATACATTGAACCCTATGGGACCTAATGATTCCAACATTTTTTAAGCGAATTTAAAATTCACAAATTGCTTCGAAAATTTTAGAAAATATTCAAATTATCCCATAAAATATATAAAAAAAATTTCAGTAAAATATGTTAGGTAGTTTTTAAAATAAAAATTATTTAATATAGGGAGAAAAACAAATTCAATTAAATTCTGACTCTCATTATATCCTCCAGAGGGAAAAAAGAGATATATTATATAATAAATATCTTTCCAATAGTTGAATTATTTTATATATGAGAAAGGTTTCATATTTTAAAATAAATATGATAGATAACAATTTTTCAAATTTTTAAATAAAATAAATTATTATAGTGTTGTGATGAATGAAATGCTGCTTTTATATAGAGGCGATTTATATTTCGATGACGTCATTTGAATAAAGTTCATTTGTTTTCGATGAAGTTCATAAATATAATAAATTATTGTAGTATTATGATAATTTTTAAAATATTACCGAGGAATGTATCGTATTTTAGAGATGTTTAAACCAGGCAAATTATATTTCAATGCCTTCATTTGAATGAAGTTCATTTTTTCGATGAAGTTTTAAGTTTTCAAATATAATAAATTAATGTAGTATTGTGATAATTTTAAAAATATTATCGAGGAATGTATCGTATTTTAGAGATGTTTGTATAAAAATTGCATTGAAATTGGAAAGTGTTTCATAATCAATGCTTTAAGCATGATTGATCTTTCTTGTTCATTTTGAAATCATCTTCATTAATTAAGAGTCATATGTATCAAAATGGCGACATTTTCGTCAACTAGGCAACACTTTCAAAAAGTTGCCAAGTTGGCGATATTTCACCAAATTTGTTCCCAATGTCAACCTACTTAAAGTTGAAAAGTGTTTCATAATCAATGCTTTATGCATGATTGATATTTCTTGTTATTCTTAAATTTGAAACCATTCTTGATATTCAGAACATTTATTAATTGTCTAGATTTAGTGACCACCAACTATGGTGAATTTCGAGAAGCGAGGATAGAAATCGTTCGTACACTTATAGTTACCTAAATAAACATCTGACATAAAACTACAAACCATAGATTATAATATACATAAAATCTGGAATGAGATTGTTTAAGTAAAAACTGTGCGTAGCCTTATAGTATTCGCAAAAAATAATACATTACAGTAACTAAACTAAAATAGAAGTCTTTAAATTGGCGAAATGATATGGACATGTTAACGCAATCTTATATAAGAACAAAATGATGTTGCTCAACATTTTGCACTTTTGTTGAACTCATAAAAACCATGCATGCATAAACGGGAACTAGACTGAGTGATTTTAGGTCCCTTAATTTATATGTTGCCAATTTATTTTCAGACCAAAGTATAGAAATTCAATTTAATCTTAATAGGTGGAATATTAATAGGTGAAATTGTACTAATACACAATTTTAATAAGTGTACGCTGTATGTGGTGAATGAAATTTCCATCAATTGGGATGAAGTCACACGCACTAAAATGTGGTGTAATTTACTATAGGGGGTCGTAAAGATTGCATATAAATGTCTAGTCTTTGTCCCGCATTAACCCACCAATTTTCCCAAGTGAAAGCCCAATTACCAAATCGAAAAATAAATACATTCATCATGAAATAACCAATCTTAAAATAAAAGAAGAAAGATCTATCATGCATAAAGCATTGATTATGAAACACTTTCCAAATGCAATGCATATTTATTTAAACAACTTTAAAATGCGATACTTTCAGGGGTAATATTTTTGAAATTAACATAATACTACATTAATGCATTATGTTTGAAAACTTAAAACTTCATCGAAGGAAATGAACTTTATTCAAATGACGTCACTGAAATATAAGTCACCTGGTTTAAACATCTCTAAAATGGGATATATTCAGCGGTAGTATTTTAAAACTTATCACAATAATACAATAATTCATTACATTTGAAAAGTTAAAACTTCATCGAAAAAATGAACTTTATTCAAATGACGTCATTGAAATACGAATCGCTTGGCTCTCCATGCATAATCTGTAAGTATTTCTTTCATACACTTTTATTCCATTCCTTTCATTCATCACAATACTACAATAATTTATTTTAGTTAAAAACGTAAAACCATGGAGGTAAACTTAATTTAACTCTACGTTTAAAACTTCATCGAAAAAGTCTATAAAATCGTCTCTGCTATAAAATCGTCTGTTCTCTATGTAAAATCAATGAATGTTTCATTCATATCAGTTATATTTCAGACGGAAAGAGCTAAATAATTTTGTGTTAAAGAAATTCAGCAATTCTTACAGAACTTATCCTACATCTTTATGTGTTTACATTCTCCATAAGTGAAAATTAGGTTTCGTTGTAGAAACAATCAAAGCTTGATGATCATTTAAACTAAAATATATTGTAATTGCGTTGCTTTAGAATGTAGATGCACAGAAATTAAGCAAAAATAAAGCAGTTTCAGGACGCATGCAACACTAAATATAAATTGAATATCATTTAAAAAATAATGATTTTGACACAAGATGGATGACATTGAATATTTAAACTCAAATATAATGTAATTGTGGTGTTTCAGAATTTAGATGCACGCACATAAATTTAGCAAAAATATAACGGTTTTAGGACGGGTACAACACTAAATATAAATTAAAAAGAGCTTTAAAAATCACGATTTTGATACAAGATGGATGCCATATTTTATTTTGAAGTGGGTTACGAGATCTCTTCATATAATATGGGTGTAATTAATATTTTAATTTTTATTTAGAAAACTACCGAATATATTTTGCTGAATTTTTTTTCATATTTTTATGGGATAATTTGAATATTTCCTAAGGCTTTCGAAGCAATTTGTGAATTTTAAATTCGCTTAAAAAATGTTTGAAAAATTAGGTCCCACAGGGTTCAATGTATTTCATTTTTCAACCCGGGTTCAATCCAAAACTAATTGAGTGATATCATTCATTTATATTCCAATAGGTCCCACAGACAGTCTAAACAACATAATAAAATTTCATTTTGACAAAGTCATTTTTACGGCAGTTATCGAGATAACGGACAGACAGACAGACAGACAGACAGACAGAATGAACAAAATCATAAAGACTTTTCAACTATGTTGTAAAGTGTTGAAAATTAATATTTATTAAACGCGTAATTTATAATCAAGAATAAAATTGTATAAGTAGCTTCCTAAGTAATAACTATTTAACAAAATGCTCAAAGAGGAGAAGATTGAGTGTGAGACCATTTTATATTGATATTTACTTCAAAAGATATAATGATTCGACCTGAGTTCAATAAAATCAACACACACCGTCGGTATCGTTGCTTTTGCATATTTTGTCACTCTTGTATTATCACCAGTTCCTTTTTAGTCAATGCACTTATTCTAAATTCCGAACTTTTTCCTTACGGTTTTAGATATCGTCTTATTTTAGTGTCCGCTCTGATATTCTTCTCATCTATCTCCACTCTGATATCCTTCTCATCTATCTCCGCTGTGATATCCTTCTCATTTTATCTACATCTCATCTGCATCGCATCTAGATCTCCTTCTCATCTATATCTCATCTGCATTGCATCTAAATCTCCTTCTCATCTTGTCTACATCTCTTCTGCATTGCGTCCAGATCTCCTTCTCATCTTATCTACATCTCATCTTATCTACATCTCTGCATCGTACCTAGATCTCCTTCTCATCTTATCCACACTTCATCTCCATCGCATCTAGATCTCCTTCTTATCTTATCTACCTCTCATCTGCATCGCAACTAGATCTCCTTCTCAACTTACTTATTTCATTTTATTTCCTTGCTGCGGGCCAACTGGATTCGGATAACTTCCATTGGATTATTCATTTTGCGTGAAGTTGGCGTGTCTTTTGACTAGTTTTTTTGGAGCTAAATAAATTGTGGAAGTCTTGGACGGAAGCATTGTTTATGCTCAAGTCTCTTAATTTTGAAGACATGTATTTATGAGTTGAAAAGTTCTCCAGGCCAAGACTATCAAACGACCAAATTGTAGAAAATGGTGCCTAATGGTCTCACACTGTAAAAAACTACAAGTACTTGTTTACTCAGTATTTTATTCATACGTTTAGTATGCGTATATTGACAAATGATAACCATAATAACAGATTCGACATTTATAAATTTCTAATAACAGTTTTTATGTTAATATGAAAATATACGCCACGCCTAGAGAATATGTGCATTAAATTGCAGTAGCATATCGGTTGAGAATTCCTGCTATAAGCACTGTCCGTATTTGACTTACAACAAATTTACATAATTAAAAAAATATTTGCAATGTAGCAATGCAAGATCTCTGTTAAAATGTATTTAGTTAGGCAAATTAATATTACATATAGTGGGCTACAATAGTGGGCTGTAACTTATGCAATACTTCTGTTATACTTCACGATTTTTTAATCACTTAACTATTATCAATAAAACAATTTTCTAATGGGTAATTGTTTGTGTTTTTTAACGCTCCAGCAGCCCCTATCGTTGGTCTAGAAGACTTAATATTTGCACACTTATTGTATCGATTTCGAGGTACAAACTAATTGAACTACATTTTTTATTGCTATCCAAGGGTTAGAGAAAATTTTTTAAACTCTTTCCAAATACGCCGGAAGTTCACCGGTGACGCATAAGGCTGAATTATTGCGTAGTTATTGTATAGATCATGGGGCAGAACCTGAATTTGCCAGATATTTAAAACGACTAATTTGGTTGCTGAATGCCATGAAATATTAAACGAAATGAAATATCTTATAGAAAAAATGTTTTAGTGTAATTATTTAATTTTGATATTTATATTTATCTTTGATAGTTTCAAAATTATTTTCCGATACTATCGGACAAATATTCTGTAAACATTAGAAATATTCCCTATGCCAGATTTTGATTAGAGTAGCACTTCATATATTGATCCGATATTTTTAATAATAATGGCAGAGATCAAACAGTTTACTAAATTTATTTCTTTTTGAGAATACCCAATTTCAAAGAATTTTTCTTCCACTTTCAAGCTAAAAATAATGTCTTTTAAAGTGAAGTGATTCTCAAAGAAAAACTTTTGGTTTAAACAACTCCTAAGGCTCATTTCTCGTTTGATAAAATGATTTCCTCCAAGAATTGAGTAAAACCAAAAACCACGAACCTTACGCTCTTCAGTCTCGAAAAAGTTTATTTTCCTGGCGGTAGCAGCTGGTTAAAACACACAAAGCAATCAAAAATCTTTCAGTTCATAAATGGTGTTCATATGTTTTTCAGCATTATATGTATTTTTATTGTTTTCACTTTTCCTACAATATATAGTATAAGAAAAGGTAAATTATTGTATCCTGCAAAAGTTCCGATTCACGGATTTTAATATATATATATATATATATATATATATATATATATATATATATATATTATATATATATATATATATATATATTATATATATATATATATATATATATATATATATATATATATATATATATATATATATATATATATATATATATATATATATATATATATATATATATATATATATATATATATATATATATATATATATATATATATATATATATATATATATATATATATATATAGAGAGAGAGAGAGAGAGAGAGAGAGAGAGAGAGACAAAGAGAGAGATAATTTTAATTTACTTGTATCATAAATACGAGAGATTGGTCATTTATCGAAATTAGTCTGTAGAGCAAACATCAAAATAAAATGGTCTGAAGTGAAAATTTGAAATCAAAATTGACAAAATTATAAATAGAATATTATAAATAAAACAGGTACTAAATAAATATCAAATACCCCTCTTTCCCTGTTTCATATACGTATAAAGTAGGCAATTCAAAAAATAATTACAAGTGGTAAAAGATTGGTGCATGCAATCTCTTAACCACACCCTAAAATTATGCATATATATATATATATATGTGTGTGTGTTTGCATATATATATATATATATATATATATATATATATACATAGATAGATAGATAGATACATATATATTTTAATTTACTTTGATCATTTTATTTTGATCATTTATCGAAAATTGTTTGTAGAGCAAATGTGAAAATAAAATGGTCTGAAGTGAAAATTTAAAATAAAAATTGGAAAAATTATAAATAGAACATTATAAATAATACAGGTACTAAATAAGTATCAAATACCCCTCTTTCCCTTCTCCATATACGTATAAAGTAAGCAATTGAAAAAATAATCACATGAGGTGAAAGATTGGTGAATATAATATCTTAACTACAGCCTAAAATATGTTTATATACCCACGTCTAAATTATGTTTATATACCCCCAAGTTATATACACGTCTGGATGAACAATGTTTGCAATGGAACCCAGAGCTGCATTCCGTTCATACTGTCTAAAAATGGGATCCGAGGTACTTCCTAAATGCGACATATTTTGAGCCATGAATTGTATGTGTTGAACCTGTGGATTGGCATCCAGGCTCCCCGTACGCTTATCTATTGTACTTCTTCTAGGGTCACAAAAAACATTGATGAACGAGACACCTGAGGACTCCCTTGGAGTTCTCGTAGCCAGAATCGTTGTTGCTGTGATCAAGATCAAGATATGATGAGAATGAAAATGTGAAACTTCTAAATTAGTAGAGTATTTTTTTTCATTGATGAACTATCAACGTAGATATGTAACTTTACTCTTTTATGACACTATGATTGGATTGCGGCTCTAGATTTCATTGCAAATTTTGTTTGCCTTTATGTGTACTACACCCCTCTTTTTATTGAAAGAGTTTACGATCATCTTGCATATGTATTTATCTATCTTATGGATAATACGGATAAGCCACTTGTCAATAATTTTTATGAGTCATATGATACGATAAGTCTAGAGAAATTAGAGAATAGAAAGATAATTGGTACGAATATTTCATAACCGTGAGAGGCGTTTTCATTTTCTCAGAGACCAGAAAGGGGAAGAAACAACATCTAATTTATGCACTTATGCATTTGCTTTTCAAAAATCGAAAAATTAACTAATAATCGAAAAATAAAGTAATACGTTAGTAATATTATTACCGTAGTTGACTTTTTGTTTATAATTTGTGACATAAATATGATTGCTAGTATAATATTTGAACTCTTATCCGATTAAATTATAACAGACATAAACAAAAGCATTTTTCACTATTTATAAAGAGCGTTTCTGGAAATATTATAAACCTTCATTTGTTAACCCGTTATCTCTGGATAGAATCACACAAGTGGTTTTATTTTCATGAAAGTAGGTATGCTTATTATAATTGTTAACAACAAAAATATTATTGACATTCAGTGAGATTGAATTATGTATTATACACCCAACTTTTTTTACACGCTTTTCTTTACACGAATTTGAAGTTACACGATTCAAAAAAGTCTTCCTTTTATGAAAAAAATTATTTGATCTTACACGATTTTAAAGTCATTGTCTTATACTTACGTATACTTATTTTTTACACAAATTTCTGAAGAACGCATCTACCGTGTAAAAAAGACTTGGGTGTAGATAGCAATGTGTAATTTAAACGTCCACATTCCGATTTCAGATTACATTCGTGTTCCTAATCGTGCGATCGCTATTCTATTAAGAAATTCCATTCCTGGACATTTTAATTGAACTTTTTGTTTCCTAACAATATCTTATTCACATATTCAACAAAGTGGGGGGGGGATTCTCCACTGAGAGTGCGATTATTTTATTATATCCTCTAATTTTACATTTACATTCATGTCCAAAAGTTAATAAACAAATTGAAAAAAAATGATAGAAAGAAAAATATTTATTCGAATTCATTGAAACTTTCATAGATCATAGGGTATAACTAGACACTAGCGTAGAGGAAATGGAAAAAAAATTATCAATAAATTATTAAATAACAGACAAATCATATTGACGATGAATATTTAAACATATCAAAATAACTAAAAGAAGGAAAAGGTTGAAATTTTGATTACTCATATAAAAAGTCTTTATGAATCTAATTCCGTCAAATTATGTCTAGGTTTCTATTCATATTATTTTCGAGTACTAATCTCATAATTCATATTCCATACATAAAATTATTTAGAAAAAATGGAAATAACATAATTGTGTTTAGGTTGCATGGTATTAACGCCATACAAAAAATCAGCGGAAGAAGATAATTATTACAAATGGTTTTAATTAAAGTTAGAGAAGCTAATTTAACATTAAGAGTTCAAAATTTTAAATTCATAACTCAAAAACGCTTCATCCATATGACTTGAAATTTGGTTTCGGAGGTAAAATTTTGTTTTAGATTCAGAATATGTTGTCAAAGTTGGGTGCTGCCATTGGAAATGTCAAAGTTTTTGTGTGTTTTATTATTGAAAGCCGAGCCTTGTATAAATTATGTGCACAATAATTTGTAAAGGACATTATTCTTTATCGAATGACACCTCAAAATTTGCTCTATTATGAAAACTGTTCGAATAACAAGAGATGGGGGTTTTATTTTTATCAGTTGTACATGCCTGCAAAAATTCGTGGTTTAGCTATTGTGAGTCCATCCAGAATGCGAAGTCACAATTAAAATATTCTGTCTGACATTTTATATTTTTTAAACTAAAGTTTACATCGAAAAGCGGTTCATTTTAGTGTGTCTGCATCACATTTTTCTGCAAATGTATCAAATTTTATATTTTGTATGCTGTAGTTTTTGCGATACCAGACGGAAAATCTCGAGGAAAGCGAAATTTGTCAGACAGCTGCGGCGGTGGCAGCGATATCAGCTAATTTATTTTTAATGTAGAGAGATAGATTATTCGACATGAGTGTATAGAATGATTTCTGCTTAAATAAACGAAGAGAGATATTTTGCTGCTACGACTGACGTCAGACCCTTAATTGCTTGTGTACTGTTAATGGGAGATATTTCGTGATGTCTATCCCATCAGATAACACTGCACTGGAGATGGAAAAAAGTGAATGCGCGATTAATTACGGTAGCCTGGGTGTCAGTGGCTGCTCGTGACTTCATGAATGGGTGACATAGATGCAAAGGGGGATTCTTCCCTCCTTCCGACAACGAACATCATTAAAATACATAGAGTTACTGATACAAGTGTTGTCAAATAATATCTAAAAATAGCCAAACGAGTCTGAAAAACTCGCCAAATAATAATAACAGCCCACATTCAACCGATAACGTCAGGTAACACAGGGTGAAGTGCTGCTTCATCTGCGTCACCTAATGAGTTGCCACTATCGGGTGGACGTGTCTAAGCTACGGGATTTCTTGGAGGAGGAAGGATTCGATTTTTCTATCTCTCCACGGACATTCGTTTATTTTGTGTGAATCGTTTTGTTTCCGTATATAGTGTTTATATGGTGTTCATTGTGTATATCCTATGTATAACCAATAGTGCTTATTGTATAACCTATAGTGTTTATGGTGTATAACTATGCATAACCTATAGTGTTTATTGTGTATAACTTATGTATAACCAATAGTGTTTATTGTGTATAACCAATAGTGTCTGTAGTATAATCTATAGTGTTTATTGTTTATAATCTGTGTATAACCAATAGTGTTTATTGTGTATAACCCATTCATAACCTATAGTGTTTATTGTGTACAATCCGGGTTTAAACAATAGTGTTTATTGTGTATAACCCATTCATAACCTATAGAGTTTAGTGTATAACCTAAACATATAGTGTATAACCAACAGAGCCTGAGCGCTTCTCGCGTTACGCAGGACCTGTTGGTGGATATTCCTTCGCATCACAAACAGAATTGGACTTTTCCAATTTTGAACCACCACCTGTTAAACAAACAAACACTAACGCATACGAAAGATGGGGGCAATAAAAGATGAAACATAGCAAAGAGAATAAAACACAGAATGAACAAAGAGCAAATTAATTGAATTTTAATGCAAAATTTTCAATTAAAAAGTTTTTGCTCTGAGAAAATTTCAAAGCTTTTTTTTTCGAATTCAGTGAAAAGTTATTGGCTTCGACGGGAAATGACTCACTTTAGGGGGATTGTGTATATGACGATTTTTTGCATGGAATTCAATATTAGTGGGTCTTTTTCTGGTCATACCATGGAATAAAAGTTACTCAATCTCTCTAACTTCATGAGTCATACAATTCAGTTCCAACTAACCCTTGTATCGTTTAATATTCGTCCGATAGTGAACCAAAATTGCATGTCTTGGCATGGCATTGAAAATTGGAAATAGTTCCAATGCAATTGCAATATTGGCAAATATTGGGGGTTACATTGGTCTCTAATATGGGTAAATATTTTTATTACAATATTACGCCAATATTGGTGTTGCATTGGAAATATTTCCAATAAAATGACAATATAGGCATAATATTGTCCCAATATTTTCCTAATATTTTAAGCCAATATTGGTCCAATTCCGTCAATATTTCCAATATTGGCTGTCAATATTGGATTGCTACTAGTGAATCTATATGAATGAAGTTTGCACTTATACCATTCTTCAAAACATGAACTTGAAGAAAAAAGGTGAAGCAAGTCTCGCAAACTACATAGTTTGAAATTTTATATTACATACCCTGGATTGTTGAATTGGGTTGACCTCTCAATATTAACTTTCCTATTCATCTGAATCATGGAGATAAGGAATGGTATCATATCTAACTCCATGAACTGAATGTAATTTTCATTTTCCTCAGGAATTAAAGTGTCATGACTATGCATTTGTATCATGTTGGGATAAATTCTTTGACCTGAGATTATAAGCACGGAAACAGTGAAAAAAAGGTTAAACTATGAGAGTCTCTTTATCCAGATCCAAGGGGTAATTTTAAACACGAATTTCTGATTTGGATTAAGACTGGTCGAATTTGTATAGATGAGTTTTACAGCAGTCGGGGTCGTCAATTGGTACTCCGATATACTGACACTTCGATTTTATACACATAACGAATCTGGAGAATAATTTTTAAAGTTAGTAGTGCATTTTATTTTAAGAGCCTCTGGATAACTGTAGTTTTGACATTTCTGTAACGTTTTGTATTTTTCGATGTTCATCACCAATTAAATTTTGAACAAATGAAAAACTAAATCTTGGTAAGTAGTATATTTATTTTCTTTTTGTTTACCTTGATTTTTACACACTAGTTAAAATTAGCACAAACTCGCATACTTACACAGTAGATAAAAAATGGCCATTCATCCTGTTGCTCATACCTTAGGGTGAGTCGGGTGACCGGGGTCTTCAACACTAGTTAAAATAGAGTTTTCTAAGCAGTGTGTTTTCTCGCATATAACGTTTTGAATTCGGTTCCTTTGAGAAGCGCAAAACCGGGGTTCCACTGTAATAGCAAAGTTGGAACGTGTCATTTATCTATTTCCATTCTAATTCAGTTATCATCTCTTTTATTTGTAATCTTATTAAAATGTACAGCAAGAAATTTTTTGTTAATTTTAATCCTTGTTGTTATGTCACCCCAAATTATTTTATTTCGTTTAGCCACTAATTGCATTATTACATTAACTTTGATTTTAATCTTAAAGTCTGAAAATACATATCAACAAAAATAAACACAATTCTAAAAGCTTTGGCGATTTTTAATTTAGTCATGTTTCCTCCTTAACAAATTTTTTGGAAGGAATGTGGCAATGAGTATATACGAGTGATAGTCAACAAATATTAAGAAATAATTTATTTTGAGAAACGCATATGCTATACCCCAGCGAAATAAAGCTTCTCAAATAGCTTAGATAACGTTTGCTGGGGGGGAAGGAGGAAATTGAAAGCAAATCTGATAATGTCTTTGGATGGAATAAAACACAAATACATGACGACTATTTTTTTGTCTATGGAAAATGGATAAAGCTGTAAAGTTCACAGGGAAAGAAATGGTAATTTCTTTCTTTGATTACCATGGAGTTGTTTATCAACATGCAGTGCCTGCGCATACAACTGTAACCGTCAAGTATTACGTGACAGTTTTTAAGGCCCTGGTCGAACATATCCGATAAAAACGACCAGAACTGCATGTATCTGGTTGGCGCTGACATCATAATAATGCACGCCCTCGAGTTTGCAATATTATTACCCAATATTTGGTTCGAAAAAGAACAGAATGTGGGCGTTTTAAAGAAAGCACAGGCGGTTTTAAAGACGATGTCGAAAAATGAGTTCAAGCACGTATTCCAGGAATAGCAGACACGACCAGGAGTAGCAGACACGGACCTGAAATTGCATTGATGTAAGGATACAGATGAATGATATACATGATCACGAAAACACCACAGCAGATCACGTACAGAGCGATCTGTGGTACACAGTCCGGTTTTCCGCAATAGGCCGTTGCACAGCCTTATGTTGCGATACAAGCAGTAATACGATCCAACATGGTGTCAAACAGACCCCTGATGTTGACCTGCGGCAGACCAGTCCACACCTGTTGGATGTTACGTTTCAACTCCCGAAGATTGCGGAGACGAGGCAGCTGGCGTGTCCACTGGTCCCACACATGCTCGATAGCGGACTGGTTCGGGGAGAGGGCAGGTCATAGAAGTGTCTGACTCAGGCAGGTCTGGGCGGCCCGATCCTTTAGCTGCCGGGCATTATCCTGCTGAAATTGCGCACCTGGAATCCCAGAAACAAATGAAAGAACATGGGGCTGTAGAATCTTATCCACGTACTGCTGGCAAGTCAATGTTCCAGGTACCACTACTACAGAAGATAGGCTGTCATAGGCTATGGCTCCCCAGTCCATGATGCCTGCAGTGGGGCTGGTGTAGCGCTCGATAGCGAAGTTGGGAATGTGGAGTTGTGCAGGGGACCTCCACACTCGGACATGCTGACCATCGGCCCCTAAAAAGAAGCGGCACTCATCGCTGAAAACCACACATCTCCAATCTGTATCGTTCCACGTTGTTCTGGCCGTTGTTCGACACCACTGCAACCGGAGCCGCCGATGTTCCCGGGATAACTGCAGAACACGTAATGGACGCTGGGATCGAATATTTGCTTCCTTCAGACGTCTAGATATGGTTCGTGAGCATACTGGAGCTGCTGCGTGTGAATGTATCATAGATCGAGTCGCCATGGACTCTATATATACCTGCTGCACGATCATTCGATCATTTCTTCTAGCGGTATGCCTGATCCGGCCAGAGCCGGTCCTTTGTGTCTGGGTTGCCTCCCGTGACCAATGCTTCCAACACCGTCATCGGTATAGTCCGAACGATCTACGTGACATGCTATCCGGCGACCTGACTACCTTGCCGTTTTCAGCCCGATGATCAGGCCCCTCTCGAAGTCCGTAAGTGTTGTATATCGATGTTTCTGGCGTCTACCCACCATTATTTTCACGCCGTACTCGTACTTGCGTTGGCCGAAGCTTCTCGCATTGATGGGGCGTCGACTACAAGCCGGTTTATAAGACCGCACACTCATGCTTGCAGCGCCACTTACGGATGTACGGTCCTGCACAATCACACCAGACTGAGATTATGTGCATACCAGTCCGCTTTCTAGCTATTTACATCACGGTTGTATCATTTTTTTGTGCGCAACTTTTATTGTCCGAGAGTGCATTTCGTGAGTAATAAATCCATTCTCATTCTATTTTGACTAGCTCTTGTAAATGCTTAACAGTTTCGTCAAAAATGAAGTGTATACACCATCAACCACTAAATGAATAAAGTCTTTTATAAAACCATTGTCTTTTATTATACGATTATTCTCATTGACAAATACCTTGTTTGAGAAGATGTTTAATAAAAACGATGAAAAGTAAATGTTTGTTCTTATATTATTAACACTGAAAACGGCAACATATTTTGATTGTTTCAGATTAATGTACATTTACCTCTAAATTAAACATTTTTATATGAGAGTTTTGGTGCGTTTTAAAACTTTTAGCGATATATTACACTTGGTGAAAATTTTGCACTATTATATCCATAAATCGCTTCATATTTTACGGAAATTCTTACTAAGTCTGATCGAATTGTTTCCAATATATTTATCTGAAGAATTTTATAAATAGGAAATAAATTAATTATCACATTATACTTATATATCACCTTATGTAAGTTAGCCAATTCTTAATTTATACTGCAGTAATAGTTGGCAGTTTAAATATCATCAAATCGGGCCTACCAAAAGGAATAATTTACTGCAAACGGTGTCTTGAGGCGATTTATTAAAGCCTGCGAATAAAAAGAATAGCGTAAGAAACATACATCTAAATAAAAAGAAGACAAATAGTGCTGAATTCTTTTGGAACAATTTTTTTAAAAGAATAACACTTGAAAAAATAGTTTATTTATTATCATCCATTGTAGGAAAGTATGAGAAAACACATCAAATGCCCTTCAATATTGAACAGAACATTGTTACAAAAACACATTATCGAGCGTGATGATTGTGAATGGTTGTAAAATGAAATTGTAGTATAGATGTATTTTGTATTCTGCTTGTGATTATTCTGAGTGCACTGTTTAAAATCCATTAAAATGTTTGTGTGTACATTTGTTTTGCAGGAATATATAAAATGGAAAGAAATTATTTATTTTATAAACTTAAATTATAAAATGAAACTAGAAACTATGTGGCATAAAAATGTCTGTGTTGCATCAATTAAAAATGATCTTATATTTTAAAGTAAATAAACACTTTAATATTTTTCTTCATTTAATGTTTATTTACATATTTTAATTCTAATTTCTATTACTCTAAGATGTCATGGTTCTCTAACACATTCATAGGTACATTTTCAATGATTTTCCACCATATTCTATCATACAATAGGTTTTTGCAATTTAAAGTACTTTTATGAATTTCTGTTTTCGTTCAACTGCATTTTTCTTTGTAACGATCCCATTGTCCCAGCCGTAAATCAAACCTCGAATCTTCGAACTGGCCAGCCAATGTTTTGGCCATAGAGCTACTGGGATAAGGTCCTAACTCCTTGATGTTTCCAATTTTGAAAATGACATATTTCACAGGGTCTACCGAAAATTCATAACTGGGTCTTTTTCCCACCTCTATCATCGTTAATCTAATATAAAAGCTTCATTTGTTTGAGTAGTATTGAAGTAGCTTTATAACGATCCTTCTTTGTAACGATCCCATTGTCCCAGCCGTAAATCAAACCTCTAATCTTCGAACTGGCCAGCCAATGTTTTGGCCATAGAGCTACTGGGATAAGGTCCTAACTCCTTAATGTTCCCAATTTTGAAAATGACATATTTTACAGGGTCTACCGAAAATTCATAACTGGGTCTTTTTCCCACCTCTATCATCATTAATCTAATATAAATGCTTCATTTGTTTGAGTTGTATTGAAGTAGCTTTGTAACGATCCTTCTTTGTAACGATCCCATTGTCCCAGCCGTAAATCAAACCTTGAATCTTCGAACTGACCAGCCAATGTTTGGGCCATAGAGCTACTGGGATAAGGTCCTAACTCCTTGATGTTCCCAATTTTGAAAATGACATATTTCACAGGGTCTACCGAAAATTCATAACTGGGTCTTTTTCCCACCTCTATCATCATTAATCTAATATAAATGCTTCATTTGTTTGAGTTGTATTGAAGTAGCTTTGTAACGATCCTTCTTTGTAACGATCCCATTGTCCCAGCCGTAAATCAAACCTTGAATATTCGAACTGACCAGCCAATGTTTGGGCCATAGAGCTACTGGGATAAGGTCCTAACTCCTTGATGTTCCCGATTTTGAAAATGACATATTTCACAGGGTCTACCGAAAATTCATAACTGGGTCTTTTTCCCACCTCTATCATCATTAATCAAATATAAAAGCTTCATTTGTTGAGTTGTATTCTGATGAAGTATTCATTGTAATACTTCATCACAACCTTAATCTTCATAAGAACCTTCCTATTGTAAGTCTTCATTGAAGTCTTCATATTCTCAATTCTTAATATTGAATAAGTGAACTATTTCCTTTTTCCTGTGGTAAAATGCTTTCATGGTATTCAAGGAAGATATTTGTTATACACATTATTGTATCAATGCGTTCTCTGTAATACTATAGGTAAAATGCTGGTCTGTTTGGTTGTTGTTTCTGTTGCGAAAAATCTAAGCGGGCAACAACTACGGAATTTAGTACAGTGAAACTTCAGTTTTGGCTTGCAGATATCTGGAAGCGATTTTTTACAAATTCAAATTAGATTTTAGTTATTGGATTTTGTAGTTCCCGTTTGGACGATATTTGCACAAATCGGTACAATAGTGATTTAAAATACTATCCCAACGTTTCCACCTTAACACTATCAGCGGAGTCTATATTTCTATATAAATTTTGAACAAAAACCGTACAAACATTGAGAAAACGTTCGTAAATTAAATAAAAAAAAATATGCACGCTTTTCGTATTTTGAAGACCTAATTGATTTAAAAAATTCCGATATAAAAATTGACTGACAATCCGATCTTCATTACTTAAAAGCAACTCCTTTGAATATTACACACTGCTCCAATATGAAATATTTTCCTGCAAATAGCATTTTCCTGCAGATAGCACTTTCATTAATTACGATTTTTAGGCATCATCTCATAATTTCTCAAATATGCTGTAGCAGATGATCGATACCCCATTTTTGACCCGGGACGTGGAAGAGCGTTTTTTCCTTGTTCAGTTCATCATCAAACAAGAGCGGAGCAAGAACATAACGATTGGTTGCTATAGAAAACTGAATATTTGGTGATACGGGTATTTTTATTTATTACAAGAAATTGTACTGGTGTTGCGTTTGGTTTTTAAAAATTCACTATGAATTCCAGTGCAATTTCAATGAAAGGTTTGCATCTTAAATTCGGGTAAAGCTGGGTAAATTTCCTAGTTTGGGATATAATCAACATATCTACATATTAACTAATATTACAACAATGTATCCAATATTTCCTATGATGTGAGAAACTATATTATGTTATATAAGATAATAGAAAATAAATGGTTTAACTGATCATTGACATGGTTTTATTGTTAAAATGCTGCTTTGAACATCGAACGCGCATTGAGAAAATTATATCAATATTTTGATCTAGGTTCAATATTGAGAAAAATTTATTCAATTCGATATGATATATAAATAGCAATATTGTTATAAAATGTCTGAAATATTTCCAATACCATTAAAAATTATGTGCCAAGTTTGGCTTTCAACTGAACTTTTCTGATTATTTTCTGGATTACTATACAAACTTCTAATGTAAACTAACGTTATACTATTACTACATGTTAAAAATTTATTTTCTTCAAAAGCAACTGCAACCAACATTCTAAGCATATCTTTCTGCCCGAGAATAAAATAATACATATTTGTGGTTCAAACAACTCCTATGGTCTATTTCTTGTCTGATAAAATCATTTTCACGACGAAAGGAGCAAAACCAAAATTCACCGAATCTCACGCCAACCATTTTCTGAAGAAGTATATTTTCCCTCGATGTAGCAGCTGGCCAAAATACACAAAACTATATAAAACATCCTTCAGTTCATAAATGGTTTACAAAGTTTTTTCCACTTTCATTTGTTACTTTTTTTCTTTTATACCTTGTCGCAAGCTGAAATAAATGAAAAAGAAAAGAAAAACCTTCGCGAATCACGGGCATTATGACTACGTACAAAACTTAACTTTGCGCAATTACAAATATATAAAGAAATCGATGTGCAATACAAAATGATAGCAAATAAAAGCAAAACACATAGATTTTTTAAAGTACCTTATTTCATTATATGTACTTATTTTAACTGAATGAAAAATGCATTTAATAAAATGTATGTAACATAAATATATGAAGAAAAAGAAGACATCAAATTTGGACATTACATCTGCTACGGACTTCATTTTTTCGACCAAAAAACGTGTAGTACATTCCTATGGCGGAAATAATATGGGTTAACTCATAAGGTTCAAAACTGAAAGATTTCATATATACCATAAAAACAACGACATACTAAATTGGCACTTTATCTGTTCCTGTCATCGTGTTATTCCCCTCCAGAAAACGAACACATTCCGATGGTGGACCTAAAACGGGTTGACCCAAGGCCACGCCTTGGTTGACCCGATAAGGTTCAAAATACAAATAGTTAACACATGCTATAAAGATAACAACATGCTAAATTTAAAAGCTGAGTTCGGTTCTGGAATTAATCTTCCAAAACGAGTAAATTCCTGAGCGAGGACGGATTAGCACGATAAGATTCAAAATTAAAAGAATTAAATTTTACTACAAAAGGCAACACTGTACTAAATTTCACGGTACAGCGATTAATGTAATGCGCTTAGTTAAGGCGTCAGAGATTTGAATCTCACAAACAAACAAACAAACAACACAACAAGTTAAATACCAGGTTGCAATTAAAAAACAGACGATTTTGTTTTATAAAGGTATGGGTTTTCTTTTAAAGTGGGAAGTGCGATTTATCCAATAGTTACATGTTAAATAAATCTCTATAATAAATTCGTATCACTAAATTTAAAACTGAGAATCATTTGCACGCCATTTCTGATTCAAACGTAAACACTCTTAGCACAATATTTGAACTTAATTGATTCAGCAAATATTTAAAAAAACTATATGTTTTTTGTTTGTTATATTTGCGTGGGTTGCATTGATTTCATTCTGTAATATTACGACATTTTGCAGAGATTGGTAACATTTTCTGTCAATGCTATTTTCAGTACAATCCATACTGGTTTAAATTTGGAATAATTTGTAGTTAATGTAAATTATCCTTTAAATATTGATAACCTATTGATTGTTGTTGTTGAGACCCAGACCGTCCGACCTACCAGAAAGGTGTAATGTAACTGTTTGGACGGCTGGGAAGTGCTACACAATTTAGACCGGAACCCAGTGGGGTAGGCATCCACAAGGATCGTACCCTCCTTCCCCTAACATCAACCTTTCGGAAGGACTTACGGACCCACATGTTTATCGTGACCGTACTCCGCGTGAACACGGCGGCAGTTTGGGCAGCGGAGGGAAACGAACCCGGGCCTATCGAGTGTAATTCCCGCGCGCTAACCACTGGGCTACCGCGCCCTAACCTGCTGATTGTGTATATTTTCATTTATATACATTACGTAAATACTGTTCCAAAATGGGTAACATTGGGAAAAAATCAAGCTAATAATAGTAAGGAAAATCATTTAATTAAAATATTGTGTTTGGAATATCAAGTAATTATATATATATATATATATATTAGCCATAACATAAAATATCATAACCAAACATTATGTATTTTTCTAAATTTTTATTGTCAGAAAAATATGCACAACCATTCAATCATCTTCCTTACATGCTTAAACAAATCAGGTGGGTTAGCGTTACATTAATGTTACGAATAATTTCCTTGCACATTGACCTCTATATCAAACAACATTTTATACGGCGCTGGTTTGCTAAATTAATTGAAGTTTGGCTTGTCTCGACTTTTTAACACTTTACAACAAATTTGAAAAGTGTTTATGACTTTGTTCATTCATTCTGCCTGTCTGTCTGTCTGTCTGTCCGTTAGCACGATAACTTCCGTAAAAATGACTTAAGCAAAATGAAATTTTAGTATGTTGTTCAGACGGTCTGTAGGACCTAATGGAATACAAATGAATAATATCACCCAATTACTTTTGGATTGAACTCGGGTTGAAAAAATAAAATACATTAAACCCTATGGAACCTAATTTTTCAAACATTTTTAAGCGGATTTAAAATTCACAAATTGCTTCGAAAATTTTAGGTAAAATTCAAATTGTTTCATAAAATATATAAAAAAAAAATCTGATGTGGGCAACACATGACTTTCCTTATATAATGAAATGAATTTACTACTTTTACAGTAAAATAAATAGGTTTTTCTTCTAGTAGATATTAATATCCTTTCCAAGATATTGACTTTTCGACAATTAGTCGTCATTTTCATTGATTATCGTCATTTTATCCATTTGGCGAGATTTTCGTTAATTTGGCAACATTTCAAAAAGTCGCCAAGTTGGCGACATTCCGCCAATTTTGTCGCCAAAATCTCGCCAAGCGTTATGGACAAAGAAATAAGTTATATATATATATAAATATATATATATATATATAACTTATTAGATATTGAATTTTCGACATATATTATATAACTATTATTATATATTTATATATTATATAACTTATTAGATATTGAATTTTCCACAATTAGTCGTCATTTTCATTGATTTAGCGTCATTTTTATCCATTTGGCGAGATTTTCGTTAATTTGGCAACATTTCAAAAAGTCACCAAGTTGGCGACATTCCGCCAATTTCGTCGCCAAAATCTCGCCAAGCGTTATGAACGAAGAAATAAGTTATTCTTATAGCAAATAAATTGGCGTTCAAATGCAAATGTATTACTCAAAGTATCTTTTTTCATGAATGGAACGAGCTAGATCCACGAGAATGATGTCACCCAATTTATCGCATGATATTATATATGAAAAGTGAACATGTTTCTCAATAGGAAATATTTTTTTTTCTATTTTATTTGGCTTTTTGATAATTTTTTTGAAAAATGTGCAATATCTGGAGAACGGTTCATGTTAGCGTTCTAAAATTTATGTCAATCGTTTTCTAATGAAAAATTACATAAGGAATGTCTATTTACGTAACTTTATTATTGGTTTTGATTTTTTGACGATTTTTTCAAAATTTCATTCGAAAATTTAGGGGGGTTCTGAACATTCGATTGCGTATAAAAACAATAGGCTTCCAGTGTTTACAGATTGTGATTTTTGTACCAAATTTGGATCGAATCGGTCCATTCGTTCGTCAGTTATCGTCTCCACAGATCCACTGACACACACACACACACACACACATACACACACACATACTTTCACACACACACACACACACACACACACACAGACATCACTTCAAAAATGTTTGATTCGTGATCAGGGATGCTTGAAACGTGCTCTCCCGTTGAAAACTCGAATTCGAATTTTCGACCCCGTCACAATACTTTCCTTATACATTATGTATATAAGGAAAGTAAAAATTCAGAGAAATATATTCAGTAGTTTTTTAAATAAAATTTAAAATAATAATTACACTTCTTATATGAAGCGATCACGTAACCGCGATATGAAAAGATCACGTGACCCACTTCAAAATGAAATATGGCATCCATCTTGTCTCAAAATCGTGATTTCTAAAGTTCTTTTTAATTCATATTGCGTGTTGTATCCGTCCTAAAACCACTTTATTTTTGCTTAAACTCTGTGCCTCTACATACTGAAACAACGCAATTACAATATATTTGAGTTTAAATGATCATCCAAATTTGATTATTTCTACAACGAAGCCTATTTTTCCCTTATGTAAAATGTAAACAGCAAAAATATGTAGAATGAGTTGTATTAGAATTGCTGTACTTCTTTAACACAAAATTATTTAGCTCATGGAGTCTGCATAGCTGATATGAATAAAATATTCATTGATTTTGCAGAGAGAAGGACGATTCATTTTCGATGAAGTTTTAAGCAAAGAGTTTAATTACTTGTAGCTCCATGATCTTAATTTCTAAATAAAATAAATTATTATAGTATTGTGATGAATGAAATTACTAGGAAATTGTTAATGAATGAAATGCTGCTTTTATAGAGAGAGCGAGGCGTGTTATTTTTTCTATGACGTCATTTGAATGAATTTCAATTATTTTCGATGAAGTTTTCAAATATAACAAATTATCGTAGTATTATGATAATTCTAAAATCATTACCATGGAATGTATCACATTTTCGAGATATTTAAACCAGGCAATTTATATTTCAATGCCGTCATCTGAATGAAGTTCATTTTATTCAATGAATTTTTAAGTTTTCAAATATAATATATTATCGTAATAGTGTGATAAGTTTTAAAATATTACCGAGGAATGTATTGCATTTTAGAGATATTTAAATAAAATTGCATTGCAGTTGGAAAGTATTTCATAATCAATTCTTTAAGCATGATTGATCTTTCTTGTTGATAACAAAATTCATTCTTTTTTCAAATTTTACAAGAAAAAATGTGAAAAATCGGTATCATGCCTGCAAATGATTTACAACTACAGTGTGTTACCATTTACTTTAATGACTTTGAAAAAATATTTTGAGTGATATCATGCATGACAATGTACCCATGGGAAGGTAACTTGCCCTCCCCCCCCCAAGGGGGCGAAGGACGTCTAGGACATAATAAAAGTATCGCGGTAATTTTTCACAACAATGATTGAAACTTTAAGTCTCGTGATCATTAAGGCATAAATAAATCATTTTATGCATGATTATGTCACATTAATTCTATGCTGTCATGTAAAAAATATATAATTTCGAATAAAATTCTACGTTTTTGCTTAAATTAAAAAAATTCTTTCAAGTTCTAGATTTTTTTATAACAAAGCCAGATTTAAAGTTTCATGAAAATCCATTAATATTTGCGGCAGCATCGTGTACACAAGAAATCGATCACAGACGACAGACGATAGACATCAGACATAAAGACAGAGAGACTGACATCACTCCAAAAATAGCAAAATGTTATCAGGAGGTCTTCGAATATATATTGCCACGATAATCTCGATATTCAAAATTTTCGTGAAAACAAAACTTTCCTTTCTCAATACCAAGTATAAGAAAGTATAAAAAGAAATAAAAGTGTGCGTTGTTTTCCCATCACAATGAAGCATATTTTGTAACCAATTTGACGTCAAACGCTGAGAATTTTCTGAAAAATGTTATTGCGCATAATTTAAACATAGAAGCAGATGACTGGAATGTGAAATAATGGCTGTCAGTATCAGGACACTCAAACAATCTAAATTTCCAAGTCATTTTCTGTTTGCAGCGAGAAAATTCTATTTTCCTTTAACGAAGAAAGTGAAAACAATCTTTCAAAACGATATGTTTCTTGGATAAAATACTTTTTGGTTCAAACAACTCCTTGAGCTTTCTTCTGGTTTGATACAATGATTCTATTTTCCAACTGTGTGAAAACAAAGTCCACTAAACCTCACTCACGCTATCCACTTACAGCATATTTTCATTGAGCTAGCAGCTGACTAGAATACACAAAACAATCGAAAATATTTCACATCATATATAGTTTTTCGAAACTTTTTTAACATTAGCTCGTTGTGTATCGTTTTTTTCGTGGTATATACTGAACTGTAAATCTCTTTTGCGATGAAAATGCATGCTTTTCTGAATTGCAATTTCTGTTACTCTTGATTCGTTTATTACTCTATTGCTAAAATTTTAAAATATTTTTTGAATTCCTATCTAAGTTCTCAGATATTCATAGAATTAACTATATAAAACTATATAACTATATATGTTAGAAAAATTATTATTGACTAATTACTGAATTCCTATTTATCTTTCACTGTTAATTTTGCGTTAGGCAGAATAAAAATATATATATATATATATATATATAATATATATATATATATAATATATATATATATATTATATATATTATATATATATATATATTATATATATTATATATATATATATATAATATATATATATATATATATATATATATATATATATATTATATATATATATATATATATATATATATATATATATATATATATATATATATATATATATATATATATATATATATATATATATATTAGTTATTCCCCGTCACGTGTTTGGTGAGGTGTTCAATGTTACTATTCATAAATGGTTTATAAAAATACATCCGCGGTTTTCTTCCAATAATTTTGGGAATTATCCCCGATGAGCGCAATAGTAATCGAATTTTTATTAAATTTGACAGAACATTTAATATTGCCCACAATAGAGCGAAATGTTGTATACCTATGTTTCTGACGCAGCTGTATCGCATGGTCGAAAGCCCAGGCCAGCCGACTCGTCCAAGGACTTAGAGCAGCAAGGTGGATGGCCGGAGATGCATCGCATGGTGTCAAAGTTAACAGCTATTTCTCTTCATAATCTATAATAATAAAAGATGATGTCTGTGAGTCTATCTTTGTCATCTGTAGCGAAAAATCTAAACGTCGTAAGGACAGAAAATCTAGTATACATGTACGTCAAGAACAGGAAATTAGGCTTTTAAAGTCAAAGAAGCAACCCGTTCACGGTTGATTTGTACCATATCTTCTAAGTCACGGCATGTGATTGCGCCATCTGGTGTTGAGATCTTAAACATAAATCTTCGTTCAGTAAATAAATTTTACATTAGAACATTTGTGCATTTGTCGATTTTAGATTTCATTATGGATGCAATATCCATTAGTAAAATATGGTATTCAATATAAAATTCCGTTGAAATCATTTGTGAAATTATTGATCATTGTTTTCAGGAAACAATTTAATTGCATTTGATAGAAAAGAGAAATTCCATTACAATCATTAATGGAGGTTTCGAAACGTATAAAAATAAAGTGTACAAATGTAATGACGCGAGAGGTGCGTGTGTGTGTTACATATGGTTTTATTCCGGAAATTAATCCATACAGCTTAGACAGCTCACAACATTACAAAGGATCAAGAAAAGAACAAGGAACAATAAAATAACAGCAATAACCAAGAAATATAAACACAAGTAAATTTTTTCAGTAACAAGGAGTTCTTACTTGTCCTGACATCGCAATACAATTTGCGGATGTCCCCGTTTCTCTGTGAGTTTCTGTCAAGTCCCAGGCAAGTTAGGAGGTGAGCTGATTTCATGACGTCTGCTTTGCAAATCTGGCAAACGTTCGTAGGAAATATGTCGATTTTGAACAAATGTTCTGCCAAGCAGTCATGTCCAGTCTGTAGCCTGGAATTTGCCACTGCCTCCTTGCGGGGTTTGTGGCCATACGATTTCCAACAGTCTTGAATGTTTTTCCAGGTGCAAGAGATGTTTTCTTAATCATCGTGTATAACTTAAAAAGCGGAAGAAATGAAATGATGTTCCGTTATTCATTGGTGAAACTTGGAATTAAATTTGTACGAATGGTGTTCAAAATAAGCATTTCCGAAATTAATTTGCTTTATTTCCATCCTTATTTGTATTAAATAAATAAATAATTTGGCATCACATCTGATGTTATAATAGCAAAAATTAAGCACAGATCCACAACAGAAGGTCTTTATTTTACTTCCTATAAGTCGTACAAAAATTTAAAAAAAAAGGGCCTGAGCGCTTTCGAGCATAAGTACGCTCTTCATCAGTGGCTACATGGAAATAAAATTTGAATCGTTCATATATAGACCAGATATTGCGACAAAATTTGCATAAATACAATTTACGAAAGAATCTATGTTTAAGCAAGGATAAACCGAAAACTATAAAACAAAATAATAAAAACTACATAATATAATGAAACTACATAATCATAATTTTAAAACTCCTACTATCGACTCAATCACTTCTGCTTTGAATATTGTTGCGGAGACAAATTATTTTGGTTTCCATGATGCTATTTATTTACAAACCTGTGGTGCCCCTATGAGCAGCCCTTTGTCTGGTATTTTGGCCTAGGCGGTTTTGCTGGAACTCGAGAATGAAATTTTGCCTTTTTTATCCAACCCCCCCTCTCTTTGGTGCCGTTTTGTGGATGATGTGTTTATTGTTTGGGATAGTGATTTAGAAGATCTTTCTTTTCTTTTGTCTAAAGTTAATGATTTTTACCCTTCTATCAATTTTACTGTCGAACATGAAACTAATGGTTCTTTGCCTTTTCTTGATGTACTGGTCACTCGTTCTGCTATTGGTTTTCAAACCTCGGTTTTTCGTAAACCTTCTTTTACTAATTCTTGTATTCCTGCTAATTCTTACCATCCTCTTTCCTCTAAAAAAGCGTCTTTTTATGCTTATTTTAATCGCGCTTTTAATGTTTGTTCATCTATCTCTGTTTTAAGTGATGAAATTGATTTTATTTTTGGCCTTGGCCGTGAGGATGCCTACTCCTTTGAGTTTATTTATAAGGTTTACTTCCAAGTTCGCCGTAAATATACACTTTTTGATACTAAACTTATTGCCTTAAAAGATCGTTTGACTTATAGGTCTAGTTTTCCATACAATCCTCGGATTTTCCGCCCCTTTATCCATTTTTGTTCTGAGTTTGGTTTCAGACCTGCACATTCTAATATTTCTCCTTTATTTTACCGTATTCGGTCTGATAAACTGGGTGATAAGGATGACTTTAAAAGCTTTGAGGGGTGTATGTTGTTCCCCTGGTTTGGAAATTGTTGAAAGGTTTGGAAATTGTTTGTTTGGAACGTGAAAGTGAATTAAAGTTTTATCTCTGAGTTTGGTGGCATATTTTTTAGCTAAATAGTCACTTTATGAAATTATGAATTGTTTGAAAACATGAATTTAATTGGAAAATATATCACCATGGTTTATTTTTCACAAGCTTTTAATCAACGATGAAAAGTATTAAGAAATCAAAATGGTAAATTAATTTTAATATTTTATGAGGATATATGATGTTGCTCGGCAACGCAATTAAATTAAATGTACTTGTTAATATTTATTGTTACTTTTTCGATTTGAATAATAAATAAATTGATATTAAATGTACTATCTTATAAATGAAAGGTTTAATTTTTCTTTTAATTATATTACTTGCGGACTGCGTACGTCACTTTCATTAATTTTGGCAGAGTTTTCAAGTTTATATATTGTGTTTAGCTACTAAATTCATATATTTTGTTCAGCCAATAAATTCATTTAGCCGATTGTTGAAACAGAATAAGAGTAGAAAGGGTACATCTTATAATACAATTGTAGTGTTTTCTTTTATTATATACCAATGGGATCTGGTTGTTTTATTCACATCTACAAATTCAGAGCTACAAATTTGGCGGGATATCGCTAACTTGGCAGCTTTTCATTTTTGCCAAATTGACGACATGTCGCCAAATTGTTAAAAGCGACGCAAATCAATAAAATTTATTTTGTTATGTTAGAAGAGAGTACTTAAATGATGTTTCGTTAGCATTTGTCTATCAGTCCAAACGTCCTATATAGTAACACAATTAGTGAATTTTTACAATGTCACCAAATTGTTAAAAATGTTTTCAAATCCATAAAAATATCTTGAAATTGATAAAATTGTGCTAAATAAATGAAAAGAATTATGTTTTGTTAGGGGATAGTATTGTGTTGATGTTTCGTCAATTTGTCGCCAAGTGAGACTGTCAGTTCCACAGTCTCACTTGGCGATAAATTTAATGACTTTTTAAAATATCCCTAAATGGACGAAATGTCGTCAAACCTTCCATAGAGATAGCATTATTATTTAGACGATATTTTTTCCGCCAATTTATTTGAAGGAAATACATAATATCATGTCGCTTAGCGATAGATTTAAATCCAATCTTTTATGCGGCAGACGATTTTTATTAAATATTTTCCGATTTGAATAATGAAGATATGTATATAAAATAAATTTCATTGCCATTGCATTTTTGTTTGGCTAATATCAATTATGGTCTTCATGTTTAAACATTAGTTTTATTGATATTCTCGGAATTATTGATTCAGAGATTATCGATATTTTTAAGTTATTATGCCATTGTTTTTCTGCGACAAAAATTGTTGAAACTCATATATTGTATGTAAGAGCAATCTTCTACAAATGCACGGGTATTCATATATTGTACGTTGTAAGAGTACTCTTTTACAAATGCACGGGTATATCTTCTGATCTATAAGAATATAAATAAGTAGTACAGGTATAGTGGCATATATTTTGACAAATATTGGCATATAATGGAATCAAGTACCTTCTGGTATGAAGATTACGGGGATTATTGATATTTTCTATTTATTACATCATCTGCTTTTTTTTGGCAAATATTTTTGAGACTCATATTGTAATACTGGTAATCTTCTACTAACACTCGGACATATCTTCTATACGACATAAGTAGTACGGGTGGGTTTTATAACAGGTATTTTAGTACTTTCATTTTGGCATATATTGGAATCAATTACTGCCTTCAGGTTTATTGATATTCTCAATTTATACATGTAATCTACTAATACTGTTTATATCTTCTAATATTTACCTATAGAAGTAGTACGGGTCTCAAACAATTTTAACGCTTTTATTTTGCATATATTGATTCAATAACATATTTTTTGTAAATTTTCTTACAAATGGGGCCAGGATGTTTTATTTTTCAGATCAGCCAGTGCAGACCATTTTACATAGCGAGAACATAGATTTTTAAACATCTTTTTAAGAGCATTAAATTAAATGTTTCAAAAGAATATTTTGATTAAAAATGTCATTTAGTATACTATAGGTATTTGCACATAATTGTGAATTTTAAGTTCCCTTACATTATATACTCCGACGAAGAACGGGTATGCTGCTAGTTAACAATAAATATTTCAAATATGTTTGAATATTAAAATGTTTATTAATGTTGTTTGGGATTTTTAGTAGAAAAGTTTGCAAAAACAATTTTCTTGGAAAACTGATTTTTTGCGAATATACAGGGTATCCCGAAAACGTTGACATCGGTTTTCATTCCTTAAATATTGATCTTAGACATATATAATAAATTACAAAGTTGCTTCAAAAAAGGTACATAATTTTATGAAATCGATTAAAATTTTCAAGTGAATTAAATTTTAAGAAATACAAAATTTAAATTTTTATACGGCCCCCGTACAAAAGCATTTTCAATGAGTAAAATGTGTCTCATACAGTAATAAGGTGATGTACAAAATTTAGCATTTTATCATAAAAAAATCCCAGAGATATGGAAAGAAAAAATGCTGACTTAAACCACTTTTCGATGCATCGACATGGGTTCTCTGAGGGGAAAAATCATGTCGGCAGATCGCGTTTCAGGGGTCATACACAGATTACGAAAGTAAACAACGATTGCATAAATAAATAGTAATTTTTCTATTTATTGGTACAAAAGTATCTACACTGCGCAGAAATAATACCTTTACACAAAGATTACAAAGCTTGTTCAAAATGTTTTCCATCCATGCCAAAAATCCATTAAATATAAGAGGTAGATATTCTTTGTCTATGATGCATTTCTGCGTTGCGCCATTTGCACTCTTGCTGTAAACATTTACATTTTAATTTATGATTAATCCCTCTCCAAATTTTGTTTAAACATATCTTGGGACTTTTTATGATAAAATGCTGAAATTTTGTACATCACCTAATTAGTATATGAGGCACATTTTACTCAATGGAAATGTTTCTGTACGGGGGGCCGTAGATTAAAATAGTATAAAGATTTAAATTTTGCATTTCTTCAAATTTAATCCCCTGAAAATATTTATCAATTTCATAAAATTCTGTGCATTTTTTTACGCAACTTATTATATTATGTCTAAGATATTAATGTCTAAGATCAATATTTAAGGAATAAAAGTCGAGGTCAATGTCTTTGGGACACCCTGTATATATATATATATATAAATATATATATATATATATATTTTTTTTTTCAAAAAGAAAAGAGGTATGGATGGAAACAATATACCAAAAGATGGCCGGGGGGAGTTGTGACCCCCTCACCCCGGTTAAGCATGCTTTGCGTCGCGACAACACTCCCGGAGAGCCGGTATATTGCAAAAAGGAATACGAATGTATCAAATTGTAAGATGTAAATATACATCATACACAAACAAATATAAGATATAAATGTCAAGATCCAGCCCTATCGAAATTCATCCACAGTAAATGTTTGAAATATGTTTAAAAAGTGTATGAATAATGTGTGAAACATGTTCACAAGTATAAATTATCAAAATTACATAGCTTCTACTTAAAGAAGACTTTAAATATTGACACATAATATAACAATAATAACAAAGTCTATTTCTAAAACCATATACCTTAATGACAAACAATAGCATATTACATGCATATGTACATCCAATATTGTGTCATACAAGACGATGCAAATTTTCCATAACGTATTATACATTATACCCTATTCAACAGGTCCCATATCAGCTATCAGCCTTTTTACTGTTTATTCTTTGACTACGTATTAATTGTCCCAGTATAATATTTCTAAAAATATTTTTATGCATACACGAGTTCCAGTTTATGATATAATTGATTTTGAAGTGGAAGTCGTTGCGTTTATCGTACAAACAGAAAATTACTGGATTGTCACAGGTAAAGCGTCTGATAGCTGATATGGGACCTCTTGAATAGGGTATAATGTATAATACGTTATGGAAAATTTGCATCGTCTTGTATGACACAATATTGGATGTACATATGCATGTAATATGCTATTGTTTGTCATTAAGGTATATGGTTTTAGAAATAGACTTTGTTATTATTGTTATATTATGTGTCAATATTTAAAGTCTTCTTTAAGTAGAAGCTATGTAATTTTGATAATTTATACTTGTGAACATGTTTCACACATTATTCATACACTTTTTAAACATATTTCAAACATTTACTGTGGATGAATTTCGATAGGGCTGGATCTTGACATTTATATCTTATATTTGTTTGTGTATGATGTATATTTACATCTTACAATTTGATACATTCGTATTCCTTTTTGCAATATACCGGCTCTCCGGGAGTGTTGTCGCGACGCAAAGCATGCTTAACCGGGGTGAGGGGGTCACAACTCCCCCCGGCCATCTTTTGGTATATTGTTTCCATCCATACCTCTTTTCTTTTTGAAAATATTTTAATCCTCTTTTTAGTGCAGCTTTGCGCCTTTTAAGTGTGATTTCAGATGATTTTGTAATGTAGTATTTCACGGTGTTTTAATATTATATATATATATATATATATATATATATATATATATATATATATATATATATCCAAACTAGAAAAACCATTTAACATTAGGATCAGAAAATTTAAACGTTTGCAAATAAATGGAAAATCCTTCTAAAATGGCAAATTTATTTTGAAATCTGCTTAAAATTTTCTATAAGATCTGAATATGAAATGATCAATAGGGTTTCCCTTGAATATTTTGGAGTTTTTGCCCTAATAACTATGAAGACGGTCCCTTCAGCAAATTTTAAATATTGATTTTTAGAGGACATTAATCCTATCGAATGATATCTTCCGCTGTGTGCTGTGATGTAAATTGTGTACTTGCTGTCGTATGTTTTGTTTTTTATACGGTTGTACATATCCTTATTTTATTCTTTATTCTAGATGTTCTTTCTCAGTTGGCTTGATACCACATCCTGGTAGGTTACTTGTGGAAGCTTAGCAGATGGATTTTTTCCAATATGCGATTCATTTTGCATTTAAAAAATTAATGTTATGAATAAAATTGGTTTGTTAATTATGATCGCAAATTTTAGGCAAAACTGTTCAAAATCCACAATCAAGACATTATCCTGGTAAAACTCCCTAAGTCGAGGTTCAGCATGAGCAATCTTCAAGATTGCCCATTCTACATCTGATGATTAATTTGATGATCTGATCTTCTGATTATCAGATCATCTCAGAATCTCTAGCAGTTACTTTTTGAATATAGTCTAGATTGGGATCGAAATAGGAGCTGGTCTCTGATCGAGAGGTATTTTGAAGTATTCAGGTATGGGCTCTGAGTGGGATAGTCCAACATTTCTATATTAATTTACACGAACCACTGCTTTACAAACCGTGAAGGTTGCAAAGCATTTCTGCTCAGCTGGAAACACAGCAATTCGTTCCCTAAAAATGGCAATATGGGAAAATTTTAGAAATGTTCATATTATTCGAAAATTGAGAATTTAGTGTATATTATTTTGAAATTAATTACATCCATAGCATATTTAAAACTTATACCTTCACCGACCAATTAGAGCGCAATCTTTGTCGACAGAATTATTTATTGACTTTCTTCATAAGTAATAAACTTTGTATGTTTCAAAATTTGAATAATTTAAATTCTAATCATGTGAATTACTAATAATTCTAAATAGTTCTATTCATTTACAAATTGTATCTGCACAAAATTTTCATGGCAGTACGTGCATTCATTCTTGACTTATGGTATCAATCCATTACATACATACATACATACATACACGAACATACACAAACATACACAGACACATATATATTAACACAAGCAGGTGGATGTTTGCCCAAACGTGTATAAATGAATTCTAAAGGTCTTAAAAGTACTTATACGTCAAAATTTTAAATTCAATAGTTTTTATAAAAACACTGCTTTCGTTTCACAGTACCATGAAATAATACGACCAATTTACCAATTTCCTATATAATATTTGTCAAACAGAGCTTCGATTTTTTCATAACATCCAAGAATATTTCGGTGACCTATAAGACTATATATTTGGTCACTTATAGTACAGACCATATAATAGAACCTAACGGAGTCGGATTTCAGATTCCTAACTTCGGGGTTAGAAAACAACTAAGGATTTCTAAAAGTATTTACTATACCACTGGAAGCCTGACCTGACCTACACGGCTGAATCCTTGCATACTATATTTATACTATCTATCGATCACGGGGCAGAGCATAATGAAACCAGATTTTCCATTCCCCAAGGGCAGCGGAATTTCTTTTCAAAAAACCGTTATAAAGCCGCTAGATACCCCTCGGTTACTTAGATACCTCAAGTTTTGCACATTATTAATAATAATCACATAACAGAATTTACCTAAAGCGGATATTAGGTCACCTCCCCATATGCTGGGAAAACAAGGCGTAAAATAATTTCAGGTCCAATAATTTCAGACCGAACTAACCTCCACTACGTAAAACACTTACCTGTACACATCCGGAGAACTTGATCGCTGAAACTTTGTTCTTTTATAATATCGACCTCGGGACAAAATTCTGAGACAATTTTGATATAAACACTTAGGGCGGGGGAGGGCACAGTGTAAATCAGGAAATACATTTTACCTGAATGAAACCCCATACATGAAGACGCCATAGTTTATGATGGGGCGGACAGTACTTTTAGAGCCAAGATAATAAATTATGACATCATAGCACGTGCGTTTCATGGACGTAAACAAGGCTCGAAGGCAATAGAAGATGATCCAATGAACCTGAACATAAGCTCCACCCACAGGACTGAAACCAATGGGAGAACGATTCACCAAAGCCGATGAGAAGAAGGGGGAAACGCATAGATTACTCCGAACAACATTTTGTGAAAAGGATTATTACGTGTTGAGGTCTTAAGTAAGATGATGCTCTATAAAATTATATTCTATGATTCTACTTTACATAAGATGCCTCTATATACTTCGAGTATGCTTAATGACTTTGATAAGCCGATGTTGATCCTGTTGTTTAAAACGGTGGCGTAGCAATGGATGTTGCAAATCGAGTGTGATGTCTCGTTAATATTATGAAAGCAAATTTTCCTAGAAACGTGTGCTTATTTTCCGTAGAAGGTTCTAATGCGGCTGGACAAGGAGTTAATGCCCAACGACATACATCAAAGGTGAGACAGGTAACATTCTACATGTAATATTTGATGAAGTTATTCACGGCTGACCTTCAGTCAGTAGCTAATTTACTAAATCAATAATATTCGCCCACTGTATCACAACTAACCCTCACTGCGTAAAACACTTACCTGTAATTATTATGGTAATAGCTGATAATTTTTGTAAATAATATTTAATGACAAAGTATAAATAACAATAAGAATGTTTTTATAAACTTTAACTTGCCAAATTTTGTCTCGTCACTTATGTAAGTTAATTTATATTTTATGTCAATTAATCAAGATGATTTTCAGGAACACCGGAAAACATAGAAAATGAACTAGATAGGTTTCATTTCTGCAATGTACTATGTTAAACTGACGGCCACTCGTAACTCAATTAACTGGGCGGGTTTTTGTGGCTAAGTTTTTGTAATAATTATATTAATAAATTTAAAATTAAATAAATAATAAATAATAATTTATTATAAACCACAACTTGTATGAAATGTATGTAACAGAAGTCACATCATACTGTTACACATGCCTAACAGAAAACCATTATTATCATTTAAAGGTCTGGGACACTTAACTTTGGCGAGAATTTTGATAAACGTATCGGCAGCATGACGCCATTTGATAAGTTATGGAAACAACTTGAAATTTGTAGATTGTAAAGAACCTCACGAGTTACATGATTTTTCCAAAACATACTATGGAGGATATATAAGCTCCTCGTTGTTCAGTTAGGCTATTGAGGTGATACAAGTAATAACCAATTATGACTGCGACAGTTTCTAATTAAATCATGAAAAAATGTGCCTGGGATGAAGATAATGTATGTAACCGAAGAATCACTGCACTTGCACTGATTAATTTAATACTAAACCCAATACGCAATGTTTCTTCTAATTATACATATCCGTTAAGCAGTATTATAAAAAAATTCTGGTAGAAAAGTTATTGACCTGGTATTTATTAAGACCACAATTTTCGAACCTATGCACCACATATAGTGCTAAAAAATAAAATGTATTAAAGAATATTGCAACTTGATTTTTTATTTCTAGCAATACATGGTAATGTATAGAGAAAGTATTGGATTCATGTCGAAAATCACAACTCGAGTTTTCGACGGATCTACACGTTTCGAGACCTCCAGAATACGAAAAAACTATTTTTAGCGTGGCGTCTGTAGGTGTGTCTATGTATCTGTCTGTGTGTCTGTGCAATGCATGTATCCACTCTAACTAAAAAACTAATGGACCGAATTTCATAAAATTTGGTAGACAAGTCACTTGGGTGAGACCCTGGTGCTGATTAGTTTTTGGTTGGATTCATAAAAAGAGAACCTGCCTTTTTTTGCGAAATGGCAATCAAAAATTTCATGTATCCACTGTCGCTAAAATACTAATTGACCAAATTTCACAGAATTTGGTTGATAAGTTGCTTGTAGAATACTCTGGTGCTAATTAGATTTTGGTACGATTCGGAAAAGAACAACCTGCCTTTTTTACGAAATTGACTGCAAAAATCTAAAAAAAAGACGACTACGTATGATCAAATGTATCAATTAAATTTATGTTTTATACGCAATTTTTGATGAGGAAAAGAATATAACACACTCCATTACACTTTAGGACCAACCGTTCTCCAGATATTTGAGATTTCTTGCATTTTTGTTACGCCGAATTCGGAAAAATGTCCAATTATCAAATAATAACAAAAATTGAATTAAAAATGCAAATTTTGTGCTATTTGGTGCAATTAAACTCACTCTAATGAATTATTAAAGAAATAAAGGAAATATGAATTTGAATCTGCAGGAAAAGTCATATACTGCCCACATCAAATTTTTAAGATTGTTAGTTTAGCTATCTTTAACAAGCTTAAATACTTGTACAAGATAAAATGAGAAGCATTCTTTTTTTAATTCCCACATATCAGATGACACTACATATGTAGAGTAAAATATTCTCTTTAATCCATTCGAAGAAATGCCTAGTAGAATCTTCCAAATACCTCAAATGTACTCCAATCTAAAAGCTATTTTCCGACAACAAAGGGAAATTTAAGGACTTTAACGACCTACCTGTAATTAACACTTATTTGTTCTAAAGCATTCCAAATGAGATATTCAATTCAAGTTCGCATGTGGCATTCAAGTCACATAAATTTAACTTTTCCCTTAATGGCGATTTAAAGTATCCCAAAATCCCCTTAAATTGTTTGTTGTAGCCCATTAACCGTTATTCGAAGGAATTAAACTGTCCAATAATATGGTCCTTAAAGGTATTTTATTTTACCTATGGAGGTGTTTCTGTGGGATATAAAATTCAGGTCGTGTGTGGGATATAAAATTAAGGTTACGGATATCGTATAAAATTTTAATAATTTAATGTAACGTACCCGCTGAGTTGCTTGAACGGGCATTGTTACTTTCCCTACATACATAATATCAGGTATAGGAAAAGTATGTAACGGGGTCGAAAACTTGACTTCGACTTTCGGAAGATAACATTTCAAGTACCCCTAAATTCTAATGTGACTATATATATATATATATATATATATATATATATATATATTAATATATATATATATATATATATATATATATATATATATATATATATATATATATATATATATATATATATATGTATTTATATATATATTGATAAATATATATATTTATATATATATAATATATATATATGTATATATATATGTATATATATATATATATATATATATATATATATATATATATATATATATATATATATATATATATATATATATATATATATATATATATATATATATATATATATATATACAAGCATGTTTGTGTGTGTATGTCCGTGAAGTTGTGGATGCGATAACTCATGAACGAGTGAAACGTTTCAAACGCAATATGGTACGATTCTTACGATCCGTGAGTACTGGAATAATATTGATTATAACGCCACCAAATATTCAAAAGAACTCCAATGAATTTTTGAAAAAAATCATGAAATAGTCAGGGCATTCAATAATGTTAAATTCATGGTCGTTTTGTATGTAGTGTTTTACTCTAAAACGAATGACATAAACTTTAGAACAATAACTCGAACCGTTTGAGACATTGCACGTATTACAAATAAATGTTGTTAAAATTATTTAGCAATGGACAGTAAAAAGTATAATCACATATGTAATATTTGACGATGAATTTGGCGGTTTTAATTTGGTGAGTCGTTGCAAATTTTAATTTTCACTTTCCCTGCAATACATGGTAATGTACAGGGAAAGTATTGGAATTATACCGAAAATCACAACTCGAGTTTTCGACGGATCTACACGGTTCGAGACCTCTAGAATACTAAAAAGCTATTTTCAGCGTGACGTCTGTGTGTGTGTGTCTCTCTGTGCAATGTATATATCCACTCTAGTTAAAAAACTACTGGACCGAACGGAAAGGAACAACTTGCCTTTTTTTAAAGAAATGATCCGCAAAAATCGTCAAAATCTTTAAAAAAAAACTCTACACATGCTCAAATGTATCAATTAAATTCTTGTTTTATACGCAATTTTTGACGCGGAACAGAATACAACACACTCCACTATGCTTCAGAACTAACCGTTCTCAAGGTATTTGAGATTTCTTGCATTTTTGTTACGCCAATTTCGGAAAAATATCCAATTACCAGATAAAAATAAAAATTGAATTAAAAATCCAAATTTAGTTTTATTTGGTGCAATTAAACTCAATCTAACGAATTATTAAAGAAAAAAAGAAAATATGAATTCGAGTCTGGAGGGAAAGTCATGTGCTGCCCACATTAGCTTTTCTCTTTTAATGTGGTACCAAATTGACGTTAAATTCGCCAAATTGAGGAATTAATAACATATTTTAATATTATGGAGTATAGAACTTAGCAGATAAGAGCAATATTTCCAATTGTCAAGTTAGATTTGCGCAAAATATAAGTTAATTTGGTACTTCAAAATAATTTTGCATCTTGTCATCAAGAGACGTGCTAAATCTCCGTGAACTTTTCAATGTTAAAAACATTGTGTCGTAGACCTTGTCCAGCATAATTTCGTATTGAAGGAAGTAAAGTACTTGTATTATGTAGCGAAAGTCATGCGATGCCCACATCAGATTTTTTAAAAACACATTTTGAACATTGGCGCACAACAAAACACCATGATTGGGGCATAATGAAACATTGTTTTCTAATTCAATGATTAAATGTAGTTGATTTGCAAGATCTATAACTTAACAATATTAATATATGCGACTGATACAAATGATTCGAGTGAACTTTTATGTGAATAATTTTTGCAAAATGATTGTGGTGTCGCCTGTGATGATATTAAATGCTGAGATTACGTTTCGATACAATTATATTTCAAAATCAAGGAATAACTATGAAATAGTTTAAAGTTATATTTAATCTTAAATTTCTTAAACTTAGTACATTTCACGTTTCATTAAAAGCAGGTGTCATTGTTTCCCACGTGGTGATCCATATTGCCCCGTTTTGGGGCACTACGAAACAATCTGCATAATTTTATATTGCAATTCCTCGAACTAAATTGGTTTTACACATTCTAATTTAGAATACTTATCCTTGTAGTCAATGAACTTATGATTTGGAGGGTACCTTGTTATCTTAACTTTACTGAACTCTTGAAAATATATTTGTTGTCATTTAAAAGGTGATTCATTGTACCCTAACCTCCTCTACTACTTTAGTATTTAGTTAATGTAAAATCGTTCTAATATTAGACTAATTAATCTATTATTTAAGAATTATTTTGTCCACAGAGTCACATAAAGATCCAAGAGATATGCAAGATGTGCAAGATACTAGAGATGTGCAAGATACTAGAGATGTGCAAGATACTAGAGATGTGCAAGATAGAGGTATGCAAGGTAGAGATGTGCAAGATAAAGATGTGCAAGATAGAGATGTGCAAGATAGAGATACCAAAGATGTGCAAGATACAATATTAAAAACGTTCTATTATACTTTCGATAATAAATCGTGAAAATACATCATACCTCCAATTTAGATTTTTCGACAATGTCAAATTATTTTACCTTAGCTTTTACCATATTGTACATAATGGAAATATGAAGGAAAAATCAGAGCAATAAGTACTTCTATGCACATATAAATTGGAATCTTTAAGATGATAATACTTTCAGTACGTGAAAATTTAGTGTTGAAAAAAGTTTATGTTCGAGAATATTTGCTTCAGAACTTTCAAAATCTAAGCGAATTTAGTCTGGATTTTCTAAAAGATATATACATTTTTAAGATTATTTACTTTCCAGATGCTATAGCAGCTTTACAAATTTTAAGAGCTGGCAGTATTCAAATCTTTATATTTAGATTATCTTATTTTCAAACGGAAACAATTTAAGCTCAAGTGAAGCACACAATTCTGACTATAAATCTCATTTGCATTTAAAGTATTTCGTGTTTTCTGAAGTCTTGTTCAAGACAGCTATCTGAATATTTAATAGCGCTGTAACAATCATTGTGCAGTTTCCCTTTTGTGTTAAAATTTCATATTCTTCAGTCGAGTCACATAAGTGTGTACTAGAAATCTCATTTCGATAAACTATATTTGTGTGTTCTAGTAGTAAGCGTTGTTTTCAACATACCAACAGCATTTTATATTTGAAGGTCCAACGATGTGATTATAAATAAATAATGTGGGCAGTACATGACTTTCTCTGCAGACTCATATTCACATTCTCTTTATTTCTTCAATAATTCATTGAGTTTAATTGTACAAAATAAAACCCATAATTAGTTTAAATTACTCTGAATTAGTACTTTTAATTGAAAATTCGTTCTCATTTAGTGACTGGACTTATTTTCAAAGGTGGTGTAGCGAAAATGCGATAAACTAAAATATCTCGAGAGAGGCTAGTCCTAGTGTAATGGGGTTGGTCTTATACTATTTATCGTTAAAAATTAAGTATAAAAAAAGCATTTAATTTATATATTTCAGCATACGAAGTTTTATATTTTTGATTTTGACGATTTAACCCACAAGTAATTTATTTACCAAATTATGTAACATTTGATCCATTACTTTTTTAGATAGAGTGGATACAAGCAATTTTTGCTAGCCATGTTGCAAAACAAGGCGAGTTTCTTTATCCCGACTCGTATCAAAACCTAATCAGCACCGGGGTCTTACGTAAGTAACTTATCTATCAAATATTATGAAGTGCGGTCCATTAGATTTGAGTTAGAGTGAATGCATACATTGCACACACAAACAGACAGACTCACATACACACACACAGACGTCATGCTAAAAATAGTGTTTTCGTATTCTAGAGGTTCCAAGACGTGTAGATCCATCGAAAACTCGAGTTGCGATTTTCGGCATGATTCTAATACTGCCCCTATACATTTCAATGTATTGCAGGCAAAGTAATATATATAAAATTATTTGAAAATAATTTCATATTCTATTTTACATTTCTCTGTAATAAAGCATAAAATACATAAAATACTTAGCAGATAAAATTGCTCATTCTCGTCTTAACTTTAATAAATATAAAAATTGTCTTGATGAAAAGTTTAAGAACTCGACAATGAAGCATGACAGATGAAAAACGATATTTACAAAGTGTACTTTATTGCCTAATTAATAGAAATCGACAATAAAATAAGGCATTTATGTGACACAAAACTGTTATTGACAAATTGCCCTTTTATTCATGAATGCTAAAATCAACATCACGCACTTACATACATAGGAATCTCATGTGCTATCATTTCCAAATGTCGTTTGTCAGAATCAATGGACATTTGAATTCGGGAAATAACAGCACTTTCATGAGCGTTTGCAGGATTTTCCCAGGAGGGAGGGGGGTAAAAAGGATTGCATTCAAAATGTAGAGATTGATATCACCCCTTCTATTTCAGAGTTTCGGCAAGTGCTTTATGCTTCTACAATGCCCTTGGAACCCCATGGAGTGCAATGTGAGAACCACAGATACAGATCTAGATTCTCTTTGTTCTAGAAAGAGAAATTGTGCATATCTTGTGCATATTGCAGAGTTTTCCAAAAATCAATAAAATCACTGTATCCTTCCTAAAATACCTCCCTTACTCCCTGGAAACTTTGGAAACGGTCTATAAGAAATTTGCTAATCTCTACTCAAACTCAAACATTTCTATTAAAGTTCACTTTTAATGCTATTGAAACGTTCTGTCAGGAATGGCTAATAATTAAATTAACAATCTTCCAGTGGGATACTTTGGCATCCCCCTGACTGCCCTTAAATACGCCCATGAATAACTGTGTACTTGAGAGGCATTGCAGGTGTCACACGGTTCATTATACCATTTTATGACAATAATATATTATACTAGAATGTATGCCTGTCATATGACGGAATTAAAAATTTGCAAAGCCGTGTCTCCTATTTAGCGTCATTGTTATCAATTTGGTAATATTTCATCATTTTGGCGACACTTTCGTCAACCTGGCAATATTTTAAAACGTCGCCAAGTTTGCGACATCCCGCTAAATTTTTCGCCAAGCATTACGTACGGACGGAGAATAGGATTGTTCTTATGGTCTTTTACTAGGTTCTTTCCAAGATATTGAATTTTCATAAGTTAGTCGTCATTTCCATTGATTTATTGTCATTTTTTATCATCAGAAATCATCAGAAATTATATATATATATATATATATATATATATATATATATATAATTAAAAATGAATGTTACCACAGAAACTCGTAAACAACTAGACAGAAAATAAGAAACCAATATACAATACGCGCATAATGCAGCAGACAAGTATATGGATAAATATTTGAAATGTAATAATAAGAATTATGTAAAAATAAAAAAATAAAAAAAATAAAAATACAATTCAAGTAATATTAACATCACCATAGAAGCAAATTCACGGCCATAATGCCGATAATAGAAAAGAACAGAACCTTCCCAAATTCGATGATTAATCAGATTAAAATTCATCTTCAGGTCTGAGTATTTAATTCTAATTAACCCAAACAAATGCCTGTTTCAGATTAAGCAATAGTACATTACTATAAATGCTTAAACTCATGCCGCAAGGTAATACAATTTTCTTAATGTATCCTTTTTTCATTTTTTCATTTTTTGATGTCTGTAGTCTGAGTTTAAGCATTTATAGTAATGTACTATTGCTTAATCTGAAACAGGCATTTGTTTGGGTTAATTAGAATTAAATACTCAGACCTGAAGATGAATTTTATTCTGATTAATCATCGAATTTGGGAAGGTTCTGTTCTTTTCTATTATCGGCATTATGGCCGTGAATTTGCTTCTATGGTGATGTTAATATTACTTGAATTGTATTTTTATTTTTTTTTATTTTTTTATTTTTACATAATTCTTATTATTACATTTCAAATATATATATATATATATATATATATATATATATATATATATAAATTGTATATATATATATATATATATATATATATATAATTATGAGGCAAACAATAATACATTTATATTGACATGGACCACTGGGCTCACGTCTTTAAAACGTTCTTTTTTATGTATACAAGATACAAGAGCGAAGTAACAGGCGTTGCGTGTCCTAAATAAGCGGTCACTAATTATAAATAATTAACTAAGCGACCGCTATTTAATAATACATTCACGCTCCACAGCGCACGCTCTCTGCAAACGTAGACAGAAAATACAGAACTAAATGTACGGGAGAGAAATATTATTAAATGTATTTGCTAATAGATGGCGGTAGTGGTATGTGAAAGAAGAGGAAAGATGGTTCGTACTTCAATGAGGAAACACCCTGATGACTCAAAAATTTTAAGAATTCGCAGAATATGTAATAAAAAAATCAAGGGATAGGTTGAAGAAATTATTTTTTATTCTAGATCAGTCTGTGATATTGTAAAAAGCAGCAGTTAAATTATAAACGTTGGATTGCTCGTTAATTTTTTTATATCGCAATATAAAATTCGAGTTAGTTTACAACGTACGAAACGTATATAATTTTAAAATTCACAAGAAATCGTCTATTAATCATATGATTCCGTTCAAAGTTTGTTTGAAAGTAATTATTTTGTGTTTTCTTATGATCTCAAGATAGAAACTTTGTGACAATATTTTAGCTTGCTAAGGAATCGTTTTATGTGAATATCACTCAAAATAGTTGTGAATAGTGCTAAAACATAAAGTAACTAAAAATATAATTTGAAATTTTAAAAAAAGACCGCGATATGCTATTCGGGTCTTCAAGTACCTGTGAGCTAAATTTCATGGCCGTACAATGCTTAGATTTTCCCTTAAAGACCTCACAATCAGACATACACACATATAGATACTTTTCTTTATTATATAAGAACATCTGAACGCTTTCAGTATCCAGTCTGCTGCATTTTATGTAGTAAATAAAAGCTGAGCTCTAGAGTCTGAATTAAAAATATTGACATTGATATTATATTAAATACCTCAAAGATTATTCCTTCAACCGAAGTTACAGACTATTATTTTCCCTGTATTCAAAAATGTGTCCATGTTGTGGAAGCAGTCTTCCTTTAAGGTACTTTCGAATTTCTTTTTCTGGAGAATTTTGCTTTTATTATATTCCAGGACCTGCAGTTAATCCTGGCGCGATATTCGACATATTCGAATTTTCGTATATCATTATATTCAAGATTTCGAATCTCGAATATTTCATAGTTTTCGAGGTATTGGAATATTCGCTTATCTCCAATATAATCAGTTGAGATGAGTGGCAATCTGAACCGAAGTGGTTTTCAATTGTTAATCACTGTCTCCAAGCTTGAGATATTTTCTATTACCTGACCATGAGTCACAATTATCAAATGCATAACGGTGACAGATGTTGAAATCTTGAGGCTTCTATCAGGTTAAATGAATAAGTTTAAGCAGAACTAGGCGTTGGCTGATTGGGCCAAATGCACCCAGTCTATCTCTGTGCTGAAAAATACATAAATATTTACAATATAAAATGTAATCGGCAATCTCGAAATTTAGGTTGCAAATCTTTGATGAATCTGCATCTGAACTAACAGCAAATTCATGAACATTAATAATGTTTTAACAATGCGCTGTTTTATAACAAGAAAATAATTTTCGCTTAATATTATGTATAGATATATATATATATAATATATGTATATATATAATTTATTATATATATATATATATATACATATATATATATATATATATATATATATATATACATAGAGAAGGATAGATTGTTGTTAAAGGACAAGCAGTTACTTAAGATTCTGCTGAAATACTATAGCCATTATTTAAACAAGAAAGATCAATCATGCATAAGCATTGATTATGAAACACTTTCCAACTGAAATGCAATTTCATTTAAAATTTCTCAAAAATGTGATACACTCAGTGGTGATATCTTTTACATTATCACAGTTCTACAGTAATTTATTATACTTATATACTTGAAACTCTATCGCAATATAAATCATCTGATTCTCTATGCAAAAACAAAGAATATTTCATTCATATAATTTTTATTCCAGACTCCAGAACTAAATAATTTTGTGTGAAAAAAATTCAGCAATTTTTAGGTAACTCACCTTACAGTCGCTTGAGATATTTGCGTTCTGTATAAGTTAAAATTAGGCTTCGTTGAAGAAATAATAAAAGTTTAGGGATCATTTAAAATCACAACTATTGTAATTGCGTAGGCACGGAATTTAGATACACAGATAATACACAGATAATATATGTGTGTGTATGTATTCAAAGTATTGGAATCGCGCCGAAGATCGGGACTCGAATTTTCGAAGGATCTACACGTTTTGGGACTTCTAGAACACGAAAAATCAATTTTTCGGAAAACGTCTGTGTGTGTAGCGGTGTATCTGTGTATATTTCTGTGTGTCTGTGAGGATATTGCATCCACTCTAACTGAAAAACTAATGGACCGAATTTCATAAAATTTGGTAGGCAGGTTTTTTTTTTGAAACCCTGATGTTCATTTGATTATAGTACGATTCGTAATAAAAGAATCTGCCTACTTTGCGAATTGGCCGGCAGAAATTGTCTTTATCCACGCTAGCTAAAAACTAATTGACCAAATTTAACAAAATTTAGTGTATAATATTTCAATAACATACTAGTGATTTATATACCGAAGTTAACAAAATTTGGTATATAAATCACTTGTAGGTTATTCTAGTACGATTCGGGGAAAAGGAACGGGCTGTTTTTGAGAGAAGGTCCGTAAAAATCGTTAAATATAAAAATAAAAGACTACGGGTGCTCAATTATATCAATGAAATTCCTATTTTATGCGTGATTTTTGACAACAAAAAGAATAAGACTAACCCCATTACTCTAGGACTAGCCGTTCTTGAGATATTTTAGTTTTTTCTCATTTTCGCTACGCCACCTTTGACAATAAGTCCAGCTACCAAATGAGAACCAAATTTAAGTTTAAAGTGCAAATTCAATGTCATTTAAAATACTTATAGCTGTTATTTTGTGCTGTTAAACTGAAATTATTATTGATGAAATAAAGAGAACGCGAATATGAGTCTGCAGGGAAAGACATGTGCTGCCCACTTCAGAATTTTTAACAACATTGCAGCAATGATTTATAGAAGTGAATGGAAATTATTTCACAGGCCATTTCGAAAAAATGTAGGATTTATATTTAAAGATCCACCAAGTTTTTGTAGAATAAAATGTTCAACAAATTTAAGCTGTGTACCAAATTTGAACTCTATAAGACGTAGGAATGTGCATTAAAAATGCCATCAAATAAGTGTATTATGAGTTATATAAAATTAAAAAAAAATTGAAAAATTGTTATCTAGCAAATTTATTTTGAAATGTGAGGTTTCTCTGATATACAGAATGGTTAAACTCTTGGAGAGATATTTATCGTATAATATATCTTTTTTTTCTTTCTGGAGGATATCCCAAAAGTCAGAATTTAATTGAATTTGGTTTTCTACCTTTATTAAATATAATTTTTAATTAAAAAACTAACTAACATATTTTACCGAAATTTTTTTTTATATATTTTAGGGACATTGTAAATATTTCCTAAAAATTTCGAAGCAATTTGTGAATTTTAAATTTGCTTAAAAAATGTTTGAAAACTTAGGTCCCATAGGGTTCAATGTATTTCATTTTTTCAACCCGGGTTCAATAAAAAACAAATTGGGTGATATTATTTATTTATATTCCCATAGGTCCTACAGACTGTCTGAAAAACATACTAAAATTTCATTTTGATAAATTCATTTTTACGGCAGTTATCGTGCTAACGGACAGAAAGACAGACAGACAAACAGACAGAATGAAGAAAGTCATAAACGCTTTTCAACTATGTTGCAAAATGTTTACAAAAACGCAAATAGAGACTTCGTAGCAGGTATTTAAATATAAAAGTGGCAAATATTCTTTGCAAATTGAATTTTATTTGACTTCATAATTTAATAAATCTACACACTGTCTAACCATTAATCTTTAAATATATGTTCAGCAAATTAACAGTTCCATTACAGTAAATCTATTATATATACAATGAGTCAATACTTTGTAATTTTAAATCTCCTCGAAAAACATCTGAGATGTAAAAAAGTATGACGAAAGCAGAATTTTTTTATTTCAACTTAAGTCTTCGATTGTAGATCTAACAGACGAACTTGACAAAATAAGTAAACTAAAGAATAAATGCAGTGGGGTAATATATATATGTCTTATCTACCAAATTCTTTTAAATTTCGACTAATAGACTTTGAGCTAGAGTAGATGCATATATTGCTCAGACACATATACAGAGACATACACGCATGCATACGTCACTTTATAAATTGTGTATTCGTGTTCGAGAGTGCCCGAAACGCATATACCCATAGAAATTTTTAATTCCAATTTTCGATACTATTCCATTATTTTCCATATACATTACCAGGTATTCCATAAACATTGTAGGGAAAGTAAAAAGCGAGTGCTGTTGGAATTAGCCACATTACAGATAAATAGCATAAATCTCCTTAAATTGTTAGTTTTGAAACAGTGAGCAAGCATATTTGTCTTGAACTTAGAAATATGCTGAGTACCTAGAACGCCGAGAGTACCTAGGCTTTGTTGCTCTCTTCGACGGAAATATTTTTTTATTTTAACAAGTAAAGACTCATCCCAGAGGAAATCAAGCATTACCAGAAAATCAAAATCAGTATTTATATATTTGGAATTTGATATATTGTATCTAATTAATTTTCAATTAAGATAAATAAAATATAAGAAATATATTACCTCTTTGTCGTGTCCACTGCATAAATAACATTTGTTTTGAACTTGGATATAGTCTGGAATAAGATGCAGGCTAAACATTTCTTCTTCCGTTTATTTAATTTGTCAGGTTCGTCTGTGAGACGTGCATCCTTGCGCATAGTCTCAACTAGAAAATTTCGCCCTCGTTACATGATTTTATTTAGGTTGGTTTCGCTATTTGTTTGGATACAATCTAAAAATCAATTTTTGACCCACATCTATCTAGCCGATTAAAATAAACGAAAACTTTTCTATGCAAAAAAGGAACTTTAAATGCTTTCTTTAAAGTTTTGTACATAGCAAAAAATATCTAATATAAGCAGTTCATGACTTTCTCCACATGATGCAATGACTTTACATTTTTCATTATTCCTATAGCTGATTCTTATGTTATTTATTGAATTTTCACCAATTATTCTTCATTTTCATTGATTTAGCGTCAGTTCTATCAATTTGACGAAAATTTTATCAATTTGGCGATATTTTCATCAATTTGGCAACATTGAAAAAAGTCGTTCAGTTGGCAATATTCCTTCAAATTCGTCACCAAAAATTTGCCAAGCGTTATAGACGGAGAAATAAGTTATTCGTATAATAGTTAAATGACTATTAGCATCCAAATAAAAAAATATTACCCAAAGTATCTTCTCTCGTAAATGGAACGAGCTAGATCTACGAAAATGATGTTAATACATTTATCGCAAAATATTACATATAAAAAATGACTTTATTTCACAATATTTTATGTTTTAATGTTATGTAATTTTTTGATATTGTTATCTAAAAAATGTGTGATATCTCAAGAACGGTTCATGCTGGCTTTCTAATTTTAAGACAATTGTTTTGTAATGAAAAATTACATAAGAAACAAGAAATTCCTGAACTAAAAATTGTGTGTCTTCGTGATTGACATACACGATTTCCTGCTTACTCAGGGCTGCCAATGCGTTATCGAAAGTCGAACCCAGCAGTTAAGCATCTGAAGAACGTATGAATGATTGTATTGCTATTTGTTCACTTTGCACCTTGCAGGAAGCACATGATGGTTACATTATCTGCGTTTACGGTAGTATAGGATATACCTTGCTAAAAGCCCTATCACATTCAACAACTTTTGGAACAACCAACTATTTCGGACAACTTTTCCCCCAATTTTTCGGCGAAAAAGTTGGCGATAGGGTTATTGACAGTATGAAGAAGTTGTGCTAAATGACAAAACTATGACGGTATGTTTATCGCCTTTTGGCGACAACTATACATTTGTACATGTACTTTTCGGCAGGCAGCGCGTTCTCACTTCGACTTCGGCAGTAAAACAAGACTTTTACTTAGTACTTCCTTTTGTGACCTTTATTACTTTGTAATTATGACTAAATTTCTATCAGCTGCAGGGAAAAATCAAATATGCCTTGGCATAATTACGCTAGGATTATTCCTGCTTAAGAAGAAGAAACAAAGTAAACCGAGAAGGATGTGGACAAAATCTATTGTAAATTTTTGATTTGCTCTTTTTTATATGGATTACTTCAGATATCAGAAGCTTAAACAGATGAATGAACATTAAAAAATATTTGGATTTGTCACACATCCGTATAAAAAAGCAAATAAATATTTGTTGAAAAATATTCATTCTAATTTAAGATACAAAATTAGTTTAAAAAGCGATATTGCCCATATTGACTGAAATGAAACAAAGAAAAAGAAAACGTAAAACGTATTTAAATTCAAGAATGCCGTTATTAAAATATCATGTCTTAAACAAATTTAAGTTCATTACCATTTTATACTTGATTTTAAAGGTTTTCAAATACGTATCTACATTAAATATCCGAAGATGTTCTTTGCTCATTTGTAACGTTTAAAAATATTTCTCATTAAAGTAAACTTTTAAACATTATTTTATCTACATTTATATTTATTGAGTAATTATGTTTTAAAATAGATTTAAATGTACATTCCATCTATAGCTGGTATAAAGTATACTTCGAGATGTTTTTCAAAGTAACTTCGAAATAATTTTTTATAAGCATTCAAATTTAAAAATAATTTACTGATATAAGGTTATTTTGTATATAGAACGTAAAATAATTTAAAACAAAAAAATTCTGCAGATTATTAAAGAAAAACTGTATTTGAATATTTTAGCAACAGATGGCAGCACTTGTAAAATTTAAAATTCGCATGGATTCGAACCAGAGCCCAGTCGTTTGCTGAGCTGATTCTCTACCACCCAAGCCAAAACTCCACATTTGAAATGTACTAAGAAATTATATCATGTAATGCCTTTAGTGTTATTTTAGAGTACTATTTTGAAGAGTAAACAGAATAAGTTTTCAAGTTGTTTTAGTATTGCAATAGAAGAAAAAAAAAATGTCTATGGAGAACATACATGAAAATTCATTTCCTAAATTCTGTCTGATGTTTTTTTTAACGATTCGAGAAAGAGAACATAATTGTATTCGTTAAAACGAGGAAATTGCCATAGTGTAGTAAATATTCTAAAACAATTTAAATTAGGATCCTTTGTGTTTCGTGATGGAATCACTTTAGTTAGCTTATTTTAGAAAACTGATGAAATATGTATATATCGCCAAAGCAAACTCGCGTACACTCTTGTTTAAATTCACAGAAAGGCGGATTTTCTGAAACTCGGTAATACTGTAAACTAGCAAGCCGCTGGTAAATATAAATTTGAATCAGAAGAGACCAAATAGATTATATTAGTAATAATATCTTAATTTTTATTATATAATATTTCATGTATATAAAATCGCTTTGGAAGAGATGGTTCGTAAAGATGATATTTTCTCGTACGCATGTTTCTTCAAATTCTTTTTTAAATACAGTGGATCTTTTAGATTCCACAAAAATGATTTTTCACGTATTGATTCAATTAACTCCATTTCCATCTCGCATGACTACTTTTTTCCGACTTCGAGACGACTTCCATTGACATCCACCTTTTTGACACAGAAATATTATAAATACTTAACAAAATTCTAAATCTAAATTAAAATAATACTTCGCGCTGCCTGGTTATTATATCAATATAATCTATCTGTTATTATATTCTATCTGTTCGCGCTCTACAGATTCAAACTTGCGCGAGGATTTCACGCCAAACCAGAATGTAGTAGAATCTGCGCCAACCTTTTTACACACGTGATTCATTCGTTACTCATCTGTGATTGGCTGGTTGGTAAAAAATTGTCCCAAATGAACAACTTTTTCTATACCGGTCAGATAAAGTTGTCCCAATTTTTTGACCTTATTTCACCCGAGTTTTCCCCCAACTCGGCGTAAAAATTGTTCGAAAAGTTGGTTGTCCGAAAAATTGCCGGAAAAGTTGTTGAATGTGATAGGGCCTTAAGAGGTATCTTGGCTGCTTGCAAAACTTTATGTTACCTAACAGAAAACTTTTCTAAATGAAACATAATCTTTGCAACAAAGAGACTTTAAATATTTTCATTTAATTATAGGGCACAATTAAAAGAAATATGATGTCCATAGTACATTACATTTTCTGAATTGTGCAATGACTTTACTTTTTAATGATATACAATATTTACATGATATATAATTATATACAATGATATACAAGATTCACAAGATATACAATGATATCCAGGATTCATATGATATACAATGCTATACAAGATTCACATGATATACAATGATATTGTCGTGGGACAGTATAGGAATTTTCCTGTCGCCACTTCACTTCCAGAAAGTATTACCCCCCCCCCCTTCTCTCTTTGGAAACGGTTGACATTCCATGGCTATGAGTAAGAGACCAGCTGCAGTGGTGAGAAAATGGCAAAGGACGCTATCTTATTTTTAAATAAAATGGACACCTGCAAGAGGGCTGGAGCCCCCCAATTTTTAGCCAACCCTTTGGAAGAGGCCAGATCCAGTGATTCGAGGGAGCCCGGCCGCGTCACTGAATTTATGGGTTTTCGAACCTATAGCGGCCAAGCGTCAGCTATGGAGCCCGGCCAGGGGGCTGTCCGAGGTCCGGACGAGGAGAAGAAGAGCGGAGAGAGAAGGCAGTTGGTAATTTTGAGAGTTAAGTGCTGGTCGTGCTAATATCGACGGAAGACACCCGACACGATGCCGTCCTGCCCGTGCCTAAAAGGGGTAAGTCCTTTTGTCCTCTCCCACTGCAGACTGAGTATCAGAGAATAAAGTTTTAGAGTAAAAGGGGGAATCTAACAATTTGATAATTTAATATGATAATTAAATTTAGAGAGAGAGAAGAGATCATGAATTTGAAATTGAACATTGTCTTAATGTATACGACTGAGCAACTGTAAATGTTATATAAATTATAAGAGGTTATTTGTGTGTTTTAAATTTTAAGTAACAGGTTTAAATATAAGTATTTTTAAAATAAAAGATTTTATTAACTTTTAATTTTGTATTTATTGTGTGTTCTCGTGATGCATTTTCCAATTAATCAGAACCTGGAGATGTGCTCGGTAATCGAGCAAGTGGCGTGCAGAAATACGATTAAAGGCCAATGTGTAATTGTAAGATTTCAGCGGAGCCACGCCACATATTATGGCGCCGATACCAGTCTTGCGCACAGTTATCAAAGTGCCTCGATTAATATCTGACTGGATAATTTAATTATTCAAAATTCAAAATTCAGAGAAATTTTTTTTGTGAAATGAATATGCATCATGGGAAGAACTTTGTAATATCATAAATAATAAGTGAGTTAATATCTAGTAATTTGAAAGTATATATAAAAATTGTACAAGATGCCGGATACAAATAATACAGAAGCGCCCGAGCAGGGAGGCGAGAATCAAAGTCGTTTACAGGGGTTAACCTTTTTACTTGGGGTTTTCGAAGGAAATGCTGAGACAGACTGTAAAATATTTTTCGATCAATTTGATTCCATAGCCAAGCTGGGAAAATGGACCGAACTAGAAAAACTCGTAGTATTAAAGTCGCGTTTAAAGGGAAATGCACTAAAATTCCTAGCGAGTTCGGCGGAATTACGTAAAGAAAGTTCGTACGAAGTACTAAAAGAAAGACTACTAGAATTTTTTTCACAGAGGACTAGCATAACGACCCGCCAAATGCAATTTACGCTAACTAAACAATTTGAAGGGGAGAGCGTCAAGGCATTAGCACGCAGAATCAAATGTATCACGCTGACTTATCTCGAAAGTGCAGGTGATTTGAGTAGCGAGGAGTCGAAAAAAATCATTGACCAATTAAGGCTAGGAAAATTTTTGGACGCACTAAACATGCAAATTAAGAGAGAGGTGCTAAAAGCAAACCCATTATCCTTCGAAGCGGCGATTGTAATAGCAGAAAATATTGAAAACGCAATAGCAATTTCTCCACCGGAAACAGAAGCTGTAAACAATATTATCACGCACCCTGGACCACCGGCTTTACAAACTGAAATCGAAAAACTACGAAAAGAACAGGAAAGTGCGAGCAGATATTTGTTAGAAACATTAGGCGAACAAATTAACGCACTTAGATTGGAACAAAACACACCTAAAGCTAGAACTTCTAATAATAATATCCCTAATGATATGTTTTGTCTATTTTGCGGACGCACAAACCATCTAATGATAAATTGTAGACTATATAACCGGGATAACGAAATGCGTAGATCTCAGAGTTCACGCCCACAGGAGTTTAACAACCAGAGCGAAAGGCAGTATACGCAAAGAGAAAGGCAGGGGCAGGCTAACAATTTCCCCCGCGGAGAATACGCAAGGCGAAATCCGGGATTTTCACGTACATTTAGAGGAAATAGGTACAATGAGAGACAAAACACATTCCCCAGAAGAGCTTTAAACTAGAGAGGGGCGGAAATTATCATAAGCTCCCAGAAAACCCGCCCCAGTTAAGTTACGGTGGATTTGGTTATGTTGATAACCAGGGAGACATAAAGAATGTACAAATTCATAAGGATAGGAAGGTGTGGAAATACGAAGTGATTTCTGCTTTAGACGAAAAATTAGGAGAAAAATCTATAAAATTACCTACAATACAAGTAATATTTAATAAAAGGCCCGTTGCAATGATGGTAGACAGTGGAGCGACGATTAGTATAATCGGAAAAGAAGAATTCCAAAAGATAAGAGAAATATGTCACGTTAAATATTTATCTAGATCAGTCACGATTAAAACGTTGGCAGGAGAAAAACTAAATTATATAAACGTTATATAAACGTCATTTAAAATTGAAAATAAAATCTTTAAACACATATTCTACGTTACTACTGCCAAATTTCCGCATAATTATGCTGGGATAATCGGTTTTGATTTTTTGAAACTTCATAACGCCATCATCGATACTAAACAAAACATAATAAATATAGATAATATAATAATCCCTTTAGGAGAGCAAGAAAGCGTGCTAAATATAATTTCAGATACAGCAATTAGAACGCGCAAGAAAATTAAAATAGACCCACAAGAATCTAAACTAGTTGAAATTAATTGCACTTACACAGAAAATAAATTAGAAAATTATAATTTTGAACCAAAAATTTTAAAACAGCCTTTAAACATCAACCCAACGATTTTCCACTTAGAAACAAAAGAGACTAACCCAAATAAATTCATATTAATTAAGAATGAAGGGTCACATAAAATTACACTTAATAAAAACACTTTGATAGGGAAATTAAAATACAATATTAAACAGGATAATGAGGAAATTCACCTTATAGATACCACTAGGAATAAAATAGAATTGGAAGATAGAATAAATAAAATAAGAGAAATTAGACGGAACGAATTACTGGAAACAGACTTTAACTTAGACCACATGCCAGTCGATCAGAGGAAAGATTTATTAAAATTATTAATGGATTACGGAGACGTATTCTCCAAAAATTTAAACACTTTAGGATGTACGGAAGTAGTAAAACCTAAATTTATTTTATCGCACCAAAATCCGATAGAAATTAGAACTTATGATGTGCCATACGCATTGAGAAAAGAATTAAAAAGACAAATTGATGAAATGTTGCAAGCAAACATAATTAGGCATAGCGACTCTAATTATAGCGCAGGAATGGTTCTAGTGAAAAAACAAAATACAGATAAATTCAGAATTTGCTTAGATATACGACTCTTAAACAGTATCTCACAGAACTTTAATTATCCAGTACCAAAAATTCAAGACATTATGACAAAACTAGCAGGTTTCGAATTTTACGCAAAATTAGATTTCCAGAGCGCATTTTCACAAATTTTATTACCAGAGGAAGAAAGACATAAGATGGCATTCACAAGCCCATATGGAAGATTTGAATACAACAGATTAATATTTGGACATAAAACTAGCGGCGCGTGGTTTCAAAAAGCTATAGATATCGTTCTTAAAGATTTACACGAACATGACATTTACGCATATTTTGATGATGTGGTTTTAGCGGCACACACATATGAAGGATTAAAAGAGAAATTAGATCTTGTTTTTCAAAGGCTAAGAGATTTTAATTTAACGTTGACACCGACCAAATGTGAATTCTCTAGAGAGAAAATGGAATATTTAGGGTTTACAGTGACTAAACAGGGATTAAGTCCAACTGATAATAATACGAAAAAAATTGTTTCTTTCCCCAGACAAAACACTGTTCGAAAACTTAAAAAATTTTTAGGCTTATGTAATTTTTATCGAACATTAATCCCAGACTATGCGCAACTCACCACTCCACTAGTTGAGCTAACGGCTAAGCGGAATAAATTTTCATGGTCTCCGCAATGCAATGACGCATTTCAAGAACTACAAAATAAATTTTTTCAACATCCTTTAGTGCTACAACCGGATTTAGACAAACCGTTCTACCTTAATACAGACGGAAGCTCGACCTCTATTTCTTCAGTTCTGTTACAAAAGAATAATGAACGCTTACAACCTGTACTTTACTACAATAAAAAACTTAAACCACACGAGCAAAGATATCCCGCAGTAAAAACGGAGCTCATGGCTATATTCTATGGAGTCAAAAATTTCCACAATTACCTTTACGGAAAAAAATTCTATATTATTTCCGACCACAGACCCCTTAAGTATCACTTAAAAATTTCTAACCCGGCTAATTTAGAAGCCCGCTGGCTATTAAAACTATCTGAATATGATTATGACTTTTTACACATAGACGGAAACTCCAACATCTTAGCAGACTATCTCTCCAGAGAAAATTTCGAGAACAACCTCAGTAACATAGAAATTGTAGGGAATAAAAATAATATTGAAACAGTAAACAGCTTAGAAAATAAATCCCAACTTCCAAATATCGAAGAAATACACAGAGAGCAAATTAAAGACGAAATTTTAAATAAACTTAGGAATAATATTAGGGAACAGCAGCATAGTAAAACTAAGGATTTCGAGCAATATTTTATTGACCCAGAAACGGATCTATTGATGTATGTCTCGCAAGGTAAAAATATCATCCGCAATAACGCAATAGAAAGGGTAGTGGTTCCGAAGACTTTACAAAGTAGAATTTTACTACATTTTCATAGCCCTCATCAGGGAGTAGGAAAACTGTACGATTTGGTTAACAAACGCTATTTTTGGGTTGGAATTTATGGAGACACAAAAAATTATGTAAATTCGTGTGAGGACTGTAGGGGACTCAAAGGAGTTCACCCTCCCCCTTCCCATTAGGTAGGAATGTAATACCGCATTATTCTGGAAATTTGGTGTCTCTTGACATTCTGGGACCTCTAAGAAGAAGTAAATATGGGAACCGGTACATTTTGACTGTGGTATGTCATTTTAGCAGGCACGCGGAACTTTATCCGATAGATAACATTACGGCAGACACCATTGCAACAAAATTAATTACGTATGTAACTACTTACGGCAAAAGTGAATTTGTGTTGACGGACCGCGGGAGCCAATTTACTAGTCAATTATTCAAATCTATACTTGATAAACTAGATATACATGCAAAATTAACTTCAGCAGCGAATCCGAGAACAAATGGAATCTCAGAAAGAATTAATTCAGCCATAAAACGTGCAATCGAGTGTTACAAGCAAGACGATTGGGAAACAGCCGTAGGGATTCATAAAGCATGTTATAATGCAATAGACCACCCAGCCACAGGTATGTCACCGAACTTCCTGTTCTTTTCCCGGGACCTACCATTATTTATGGACATCGTACCAAATAACGCGGAAGAGACTCAAAATTATATACGAAACCAACCTCAAAAGCTGGAAACTATGGCCGTAGCATACAAACAAGCCTACGAAAATTTAATCCGCACACAAGAGATACAGGAGGAAAAATATTTACAAAAAGCAAAATTTAGAAAACTAGAATTAGGCCAAAAAGTTTTTGTCAAAAACATTCCAAACTTCGGAAAAAAACGTTTTAGAGGCCCGTATAGAATAATAGAAAAACTAACAACCCACTTATTTTTATTAAAACTAATTAAAGATCCTAGGGCAAAGACAATCAAAATAAATATAAATCGTATATACGAAATGCCTGATAGGAGACCGCATTTATTACATGAAACACAGTTCGACACGGAAATCTAACCGTTTACGGGAGGAGACTCTCAGGAGGGCGACTTGCAAACAGAAACAAACAGAGCGCCAAGCGTTGCCACCGAGAAGGCGGATGATAGCTCCTTCGAGGACATTCTCCCATTTCAACTCGAATTGGAAGATAACCGCTCCCCGAAGGAAACGCGCCCCCCCCCTCCCACCGGAACAGGTTCAAGAGAAAGAGAAAAGTGTCGCAGAGAGATCGAGAGAGGACATAATAGGGCCCGGTCAATCGACTATTCCTATCACAGAGGATACAACGAACACTGACAAAGTTAGCTCAAATAATTTAAATAATCCCCAAGAGGAGGAGAATGTAGAAAATATACATGAACAAAAATCAACCGTTTACGGGAGAGTATTTCACAACTCTCGTTATAATCTGAGGCCACGGAAAATTAAATAACGTGAATAGGTCAGTGGAAAATAATTTAAAGTTACACGTAGGTCACTTAAATATAAGTCAAAATAATACCGATTAAAATAAATTCAGAGTAAAGATTATCTCAGTAAAGACTTAGTGGAGTAAAACGTAATGTAACAAGAATTTTTATCACTAACGCGCCAGTACGAATAATATTTAAAGAAATAACCGCAAATGTGAGGCAATTAAATTTAACTTTCACGTAATTTAAAACTTAGGGAGTTAAGGTAAGATAAACTGAGATGCAGACGTCTAAAGTTTAAATGACCGGACAGACAGAGCGATCGGCTGTCAGTCTAACAACCTAAGCAAATCTAATTCCTAAAATAAGTAATTTAAACTTTAAGTAAGCAAATTTATGCACCCTAGCGAAACAGGTACATTAAACTGTCATCCTAAATAAATAATAAAAGTAATTTCACTCACGGAGCTTCCAGAAAAATGTATAGGTGTAATCCAAATTGAAAAGACGTTATTCCTCACACAAAGAGAAAGCACACTGCCGCGTTGACTTTGAATTTTTTTCGACGCTACTCGCTCTCCGGTCACATTACAAGCGGAAGCAAATCACATACGCGGTTTCAATTAGAGAGAATTACCGCAGGACAGAATCAAAGACAGCGTCTGTTATTGGCCCACGTAAAGAGAAATAAAAGAAAAAAAACTTTTGTCAGGTCGTACGAAAAGTGACCGAGGCTAGGGTAGAAAATATAGCGGTACAAGCCTGTACCAGGGATGGCAATTTTAAACCGGACAGCCGGGTGTTACGTAAGGAGGGGAATCAAAAATTAATTAGAAATGAATAGAGGAATGGTTAGAGAATTAAGTAGAAATCAGTAGAAAAATTATTAGAAATGAATAGAGAAATGGTTAGAGAATTAAGTAAAAATTAGAGAAAATAATTAGAAATGAATAGAGAAATGGTTAGAGAATCAAGTAGAAATTAGTAGAAAAATGATTAGAAATGAATAGAGAAATGGGTAGAGAATTAAGTAGAAATTAAGTAGAGAAATGGTTAGAGGATAGATTGAGGTGATTGATTAAGGTCTAGAATGAAATAAGACATTTAAGAGGGCTCTTGAAAATAAGAATAAATAACTCTTAAGAAAACAAAAATTCCTTGTTCAATAAGAATTTCTATAAAGAATATGTATATAAATGATTAATGTAAAATAAATGTGATTAAGATAAAATAAATGTATTTAATGTAAAATAAGTAGGTTAAGAATGTAGAAAACATTAAAAGTAAAATGTTCTCTGGTACAATGCAGTGGACAGAGTTCAAGGACTCTAAACCTCTTACGTCTAGTTGTATATTAAAGTACGAATAGAATGTCTAATCTGAAATTACATCAGTTTTTTATATTGATAAAGTACATGGTGGGAAAAAAACTATGTGCATTTACATACCCTAACTGTGATTACTGCAGAAGTTTGCAGACAAGGATCCGGTCTTCAAAAACGAAAGTTGCCATTATAAAGACTTTTGCAGCAACAAAGGTGTATTTTTACAGCTCACATAAGCCTTTACCAGCACATGTATGCAGCATCATTAACCGAAAACGAAATCATTCCTTCCTTGGACCAAAGGGTACCAAACAGTGCAACTACAACTTTATTTTCGCAGTGTTAAATGCAACTTCAGTTTCACAGCTTTAGTGCAACGTTGTAATGCAACTTCATTTTTATCATTTTAATGCAACGTCTTAGTGCAACTCCATGTTCGCAGTGTTAAGTTCAACGTCATTTACACAGTTTTAGTGCAACTTCTTTTTATAAAGTGATGTCACAGCTGATCCTGCTCAGAGAATATTCCTTCCATATGGAATATCACTAATTTTGTCACAACCTACAGAACAATATCAACCCTTTAGTGTATAATGTGAACGAACAATTGTTCCCAATTCATGAGTTCTCAAGACAAACTTTCATATTATGTGAACACAATTAACAGACTAGAAAGTACAATCAGTATGCTACAACGGACAGTGACAATATTTATACCATACGGACAGGGACAATCACGCACCTTAATTAGTCTTTGGACATACTTGGAGAGACAGAATGTCTCCATACCTATAAGGCGTGTCCTTATGTATATAATTTTAATGTATAATTTTATTGTTAAATGTTATTGTTATCTCTTATATATGTATACTGTGCATAATTTGTAACCCTTTTTTTTTGGTGGTTTAAGCATTTGAAAAAGAAACTTGGTTTCTTTTCCCTTGTTGGGGGGAAGCCAGTGTCGTGGGACAGTATAGGAATTTTCCTGTCGCCACTTCACTTCCAGAAAGTATTACCCCCCCCCCCCTTCTCTCTTTGGAAACGGTTGACATTCCATGGCTATGAGTAAGAGACCAGCTGCAGTGGTGAGAAAATGGCAAAGGACGCTATCTTATTTTTAAATAAAATGGACACCTGCAAGAGGGCTGGAGCCCCCCAATTTTTAGCCAACCCTTTGGAAGGGGCCAGATCCAGTGATTCGAGGGAGCCCGGCCGCGTCACTGAATTTATGGGTTTTCGAACCTATAGCGGCCAAGCGTCAGCTATGGAACCCGGCCAGGGGGCTGTCCGAGGTCCGGACGAGGAGAAGAAGAGCGGAGAGAGAAGGCAGTTGGTAATTTTGAGAGTTAAGTGCTGGTCGTGCTAATATCGACGGAAGACACCCGACACGATGCCGTCCTGCCCGTGCCTAAAAGGGGTAAGTCCTTTTGTCCTCTCCCACTGCAGACTGAGTATCAGAGAATAAAGTTTTAGAGTAAAAGGGGGAATCTAACAATTTGATAATTTAATATGATAATTAAATTTAGAGAGAGAGAAGAGATCATGAATTTGAAATTGAACATTGTCTTAATGTATACGACTGAGCAACTGTAAATGTTATATAAATTATAAGAGGTTATTTGTGTGTTTTAAATTTTAAGTAACAGGTTTAAATATAAGTATTTTTAAAATAAAAGATTTTATTAACTTTTAATTTTGTATTTATTGTGTGTTCTCGTGATGCATTTTCCAATTAATCAGAACCTGGAGATGTGCTCGGTAATCGAGCAAGTGGCGTGCAGAAATACGATTAAAGGCCAATGTGTAATTGTAAGATTTCAGCGGAGCCACGCCACAGATATACAAGATTCACATGATATACAATACTCACATGATGTACAATGGTATACAATATGCCCAGAAAATTATTTTGAGATTGAATTGACACCAAAAAAATTAAAATTTGGCTTTTGGCAATTATTAGTCCGAAAATAATAGCTTGTGACCAGAGATCATGTGCAAAATCTTTGATAAAAAGTAATTGTCATTTAATTAATATCTATGAAATAAATGGCTAAGCTATTTCTTTTAAGTCAAATTACAAGACTATTAGAAGTATATTCTCTCGTTATTGGAAGGAGCTAGATAAACGAGAATGATGTTTAAAGAACTTTCGCATGAAATGCATATCAAAAGTGAGCACATTTCTTGCAATTACTACTTTTAAATTTCATCTAATTGTTTGATAAGTTTACAAAGAGTGCTGTATCTAGAAAACTGTTTATGCTACCGTTCTAAAGTTTGTATTATTTCCTAATAGGAATTACGTATGAAATAATTATTCAACATTAAATAAGTTAGTTACTACTTTCAAATTTTATCTAATCATTTGATAAGTTTATAAAGAGTGCTGTCTCTAGAGAACTGTTTATGCTACCGTTCAAAAGTTTGTATTATTAATTGTCTAATGGAAATTACGTATGAAATAATTATTCAACATTAAATAAGTTAGTGTATTTTTAAAAATTTTTAAAATTTATTTTGAAAATCATAAAACATATCAAGAACGATTCATTCTAATGTTTAATAGTTTGTATAATTTATTTTCTAATGAAAAATTATGTCATAAATGTGAAGTACATTTATTTAAAATTTTTAATATATTGATCTTTGAATGATTTTTGCAGATTCGCAATATCGGAGTTTTGACGATCATTCCATCGCGTTTAAAATCAATAGGGTATCAGTATTCACTGATTGCTATATTCAGTCTCACCGATACGCACACTAATATATATACACACAGACAGACATCATATAAATGTTTGATTCGAGACATCATATCAATGTTCGATTAACTCTTTCATCGAAAATTCGACTTTGACCCCGTTTATTCCATATGGATTATATAAACTCTCCATGTATGCAGGTAAAGTAAAAAAAAATAATATTTTCTTTTATAAATAAAGCACACTTGGTTACAAAATATAATTTGAAAATGTAATCTAAGCATGTACTGTATAATAACGTGTCAACAGAAACTAACTTAAAATTTTATTTCCTTTAGTTTATAAAACAGACCTCGCTAGTCAGGTCGGAAAAGTCCCACAGCGAAAAGTTTAATTTTGCACCGAGTGAAGAAAAGTGACAAAGAATTTTAATTTTCTACTCTCCAAGAACATAAAAGAGAATAACATTCTAAGTTTATAAAAATGTGTTAAAAGTAAAAACACTTAAGTGTGCATGGGAGATTTTTAAGGTGTAGTTTGAGAATTCTACGAAGGCCGTTAATTCCAAAATACTAATGCAAAGATGAATAACATATTGATATGCGTTATGTATAAATTGATGTTTATATTAAATTGGAGAATGAATTGAATGACTTGGAGAATAAATTGAATTGGATTGATGTTTATATTGAGATATTTGTGATGTTTACTTTGAATTGGAGTTTAAATGCGTATTATAGGGCATAGCATTCTAAGTTTATAAAAATGTGTTAAAACTATAAACACCTATTTGTAGATGGGATACTTTTAGGGTGTAGTTTATGAATTCTACGAAGGCCGTTAATTCCAAAATACTAATGCAAAGATGAAAAACATATTGATATTCGTCATGTATAAATTGATGTTTACCTTGAATTGGAGAATGAATTGAATGAATTGGAGAATAAATTGCATGATGATTAAATTGATATGTTCGTCATGTTTACATTGAACTGGAGTTTAAATATGTTTTGCATTTAAAAACCTTACATTTTTATGTCATATTATGACAGTCAATGTTGCAAATATTTTCTTACAAAAATTACGTTCAAATTGCTACATTAAAAACAGAGAAAATAAAACTTGATTATAAAATATGATTTGAAATTATAATCTAAACATACACTTTATAATAACGTGTCAACAGGAAGCAACTTGAAAAAATTATTTTCCTTAGATTATAAAAACGCAGTTTTCTGAGTAAAATAAAATTACAGCTCCCGAGTTAAGTTTTGGAAGTCCCTCAGCGGAAAGTTTAATTTTGTACCGACTACAGAAAAGTGACAAAGAATTTTAATTTTCTACTCTCTAAGAAGAACATAAAAGGACATAACATTCTAAAGATGATAAAAAGTTGTTAAAAATAAAGACAGCTAAGTGTGGATGGGGAATTTTTAGGGTGTAGTTTGAGAATTCCATGCATGCCCTACCATATACTAATGCAAAGCTGAAGGATATCGTGACATTACTTAAATACAAGTCAGTACTCGTGGAAAATCACGGGAAATATTTAAATCATTGAACGTTAATGAATGTAAAATATCTTTAAGTTTGATTTTATTTTGCGAAATATAAAATTGCAAATGCAATGTCATTTAAAATACTTATGGATGTTATTTTGTGCAGATAAACTCAAATTATGATTGAAGAAAGAAGGAGAACGTGAATATGAGTCTGCAGAGAAAGACATGTGCTGTCCACATCAGAATTTTTAACAAAATTACAACAATGATTTATAGAAGTGAACGGGGATTATTTGCAGGCCATTTCGAAAAAAATGTAGGATCTATATTTAAAGATCCACCAAATAGGTGTAGAATAAAATGTTCTACAAATTTAAGCTGTGTACCAAATTTTAACTCTCTAGGACGTAGGAAAGTGCATTAAAAACGCCATCAAATAAGTATATCATGAAGAGTTATATAAATTAAAAAAGAATTTGAAAAATTATTATCTACCAAATTTATTTTAATATGTGAAGGCTCTTTCACATACAAATAATTAACTTTTGGAAAGATAATAATTATATAATATATCTATTTTTTCTTTCTGGAGGATATCGCAAAAGTTAGAATTTAATTGAATTCGTTTTTCTCTCTATATTAAATAATTTTTAATTAAAAAACTACCTAACGTATTTTACTGAATTTTTTTTTATATATTTTACGGGATGAAGTGAATATTTCTTAAAAATTTCGAAGCAATTTGAGAATTTTAAATGTGCTTGAAAAATGTGTGAAAAATTAGGTCCCATAGGGTTCAATATATTTCATTTTTTTAACCCGGGTTCAATAAAAAACTAATTGGGTGATATTATTTATTTATATTCCCAAAGGTCCCACAGACCGTCTGAAAAACATACCAAAATTTCATTTTGATAAAGTCATTTTTACGGTAGTTATCGTGCTAACGGACAAACGGACAGACAGACAGACAGACAGAATGAACAAAGTCATAAACACTTTTCAACTATGTTGTAAAGTGTTAAAAAGCGGTATGTATTTTGTATGTTTACTTTCCATATGCTAATATACTATATTATGCAACGTCATTTTAGCTAACCTAGAATCATTACCAAAAAAAAAATACATTAGTTTTGTATTTTAACGCCCAAGAATTTTGCATCTATAAAAAGGTGCTATGACTATAATAATGATTATTGCTATAGCCATTTATTTCATGGCAGTGATATTAATTCGATGTCAATTGTATTTTAATGAGGATTTTGCACTTGATTATGAATCAGACTTTTATTTCATGCAGTCGCATAAAATGTCCGATTTTAATGTAGGTGGTGTACATTAAAATCCAAAATAATCGTGTACACCATTGTATCGTTGTAAAAGTCGAGGCGTGTAGTGAAATTTAAGCGCTGCCAACATCAGAGTATTTTATTTATTAATGTTCTATGTTCCCTGCCTTGTTCGCTCTGTGTTCATTTTTACTTTCTCATACTATAGAATATAGTACGGATAATATTATTTTCACAAACATTTCAGAGATGTTGTTGACAATATAGTTTTGTGGACCTCTTGTACATGTTTTGACTGTTTTTAGAGTGATTCGCGTCTATCTGTCTTCAATTTCTGGTGTACACCATAGCTGCCACAAATATTAACGGATTTTTGTAAATCTTCATATGCGACTGTGTTAACATAAAATCTAGAACTATATAGAATTATATAAAATTTGAGTGAAAACTTCGAAATTTTATATTTTCTTAAGATCGCAAAACAGGAGAAAATTTAATATAATTATCACAATAACGGGGTCGTTTATATTCCAACAATAATAAAACTTAACGGCTTCATGTAGTGAATGATGTAGTCATGAAATATTGAATCCGATTTTTACTTTCCTTATATACATAATGTATAAGGAAAGTATTGTGACGGTGTCGAAAATTCGAATTCGAGTTTTCGACGGGAGAGCACGTTTCAAGCATCCCTGATCACGAATCAAACATTTTTGAAGTGATGTCTGTGTGTGTGTAGTTGTGTGTGTGTGTGTGTGTGTGTGAAAGTATGTGTATGTGTGTGTGTGTGTCAGTGAGTCTGTGGAGACGATAACTGACGAACGAATGGACCGATTCGAACCAAATTTGGTACAAAAATCACAATCCTTAAACACTGGAAGCCTATTGCTTTTATATGCAATCGAATGTTAAGAACTCTCCTAAAGTTTCGAATGAAATTTTGAAAAAATCGTCAAAAAATCAAAACCACTAATAAAGTTACGCAAATAGACATTTCTCATGTAATTTTTCATTAGAAAACGATTGACATAAATTTTAGAACGCTAACATGAACCGTTCTCGAGATATTGTTCATTTTTTAAAAAAAATTATCAAAAGGTCACATAAAAAAAAATTCCTATTGAGAAACATGTTCACTTTTCACATGTAATACCATGCGATAAATTGGGTTACATCATTCTCGTGGAACTAGCTCATTCCATTCATGAAAAAATATACGTTTAGTAATACTTTTGTGTTTGAACGCCAATAGTCATTTATCTGCTGTAAGAATAACTTATTTTTAAGTGCATAACGCTTGGCGAGATTTTGGCGACGAATTTGGCGGAATGTCGCCAACTTTGCGACTTTTTGAAATGTTGCCAAATTAACGAAAATCTCGCCAAATGGATAAAAATGACGACTAATTGTCGAAAATTTAATTTCTTGGAAAGCATATTAGTATCTACTATACGAAAAACCTACTTTTTTTTACTCTAAGAGTAGTAAATTAATTACATTATATAAGGAAAGTCATGTGTTGCCCACATCAGATTTTTGTGTTCGTGACGTCATTAGCTCCGTCGAGTGGCGAAAAGTTATCCTAGCTTTTCAAGGTATGTTGAAGAGTGCTAAAGAGCCAGATTTAAATAAAAATTAACAATTTTTTCTACAGATTTTTAAATATCAAGCAAATTCTAAAAATTTCGGGAACGAGTGATAAGAAGACACACTTTAAAAATCTGACTCACACAATCATTTTTAAACTCAAGCGAAATGTTTCAGTTTTATAGCTCAAAAGTCAAAATTATAATCATATATATGGCAGTGTCTATATTGCAGACTTTCTAATTCTGGAGCGATGAAAAAATGCCTTAAACAGAGCTAAAATGTACATGGATATGTTAGAAAATCAATCTTCTGATACACTTTTACTTTCCTTATATACATAATGTATAAGGAAAGTATTGTGACGAGGTCGTTTCAAGCATCCCTGATCACGAATCAAGTATTTTTGAAGTGATGTCTGTGTGTGTGTGTGTGAAAGTATGTGTGTGTGTGTGTGTGTGTGTCAGTGAGACTGTGGAGACGATAACTGACGAACGAATGACCCGATTCGAACCAAATTTGGTATAAAAATCACAATCCATAAACACTGGAAGCCTATTGTTTTTAAACGTAATCGAATGTTCAGAATCTCCCAAAATTTTCGAATAAAATTTGGAAAAAATCGTCAAAAAATCAAAACCACTAATAAAGTTACGCAAATAGACATTTCTTATGTAATTTTTCATTAGAAAACGATTGACATAAATTTTAGAACGTTAACATAAACCGTTCTCGAAATATTGCACATTTTTCAAAAAAATTATCAAAAAGTCATATAAAATGAAAAAAAAATATTTCTTATTGAGAAACATGTTCACTTTTCATGTGTAATACCATGCGATAAATTGAGTGACATCATTCTCGTGGATCTAGCTCGTTCCATTCATGAAAAAATATACTTTGTGCAATACTTTTGTATTTGAACGCCAATAGTCATTTTTCTGCTGTATGAACAACTTATTTCTTCGTCCATAACGCTTGGCGAGATTTTGGCGACCAATTTGGCAGAAAGTCGCCAACTTGGCGACTTTTTGAAATGCTGCCAAATTAATGAAAATCTCGCCAAATGGATAAAAATGACGCTAAATCAATGAAAATTACAACTTATTGTCGAAAATTCAATATCTTGGAAAGAATATTTGTATCTGTCATAAAAGATATGACATTTTGTGCAATCCTAATTATTGCACAGGGTTTAAGAACCTTTTAAACCTTTTTTAATTTAAATTATAATGAAGTTAAAGTTAATATTTTACAAAGTTTCTTTTTAAAAGTATTCTAAAGACATTCGCCTGGCAAAAGAGCCATTTTCAAAATCATTTTCACACGGGATGTAACATCTGCAGGATGAGCTCACAGCTGCAAAAGAGAGCAGTCTACAGCCCCCCCCCCCTTTAGCACATGCAAGGAAGATTTTACATTGCTTAACCCGTAACGGTCAAAATTCCTTCACAGCCACAAACTTTGTTTCCCACAGAAACCTTATACTTGAATTCTGAGCCCTTCAAGTTCACATGGGCAGTCATTTGAAGATGGCCATTTTTACTGTCAACTTCCAAAAATAATGGGGAAAAGTTACTCCCACTTTACAGTACAGCTGGACAAAAGTAGCGGATGGACATGACGCTTCAAGGGGGAATTCAACATCATATCCCCTTGGATTTTGCATTATAGCAGGCTACATCCAATAAGAAGTTCCGTAAGCCAAGGAGTAGCCAATTACAGATGTTACTGCAAGAGCGCTATGACTAGCGCAGCAAAATTTTAATAAAGAAAAGAGAGAGGAGAGAGTCGTCGAAAAGTGTGGTCCGGCTTGCGCCGGCCACTCTGGGCACTTTTCTACAGAAATGATGACGGCAAAAATTTGGCCGCACCATGCTGGTTAAGAATTTGTATGTACGAAACGACCCGAGCCATACTTTAGGCTTAGAGGCCCACTTCGCTCTAGTGGTCTGATAGATCTCCGTATCATGGCTATAACATAGAGCCCATTTTTTTAAGGACATATGTCCTCAGATTTTATCGAATGCAGATATGGGATTCTCAACTTACCAATTGATGGTGGCATGTACTATTATTAGCTGCTAAACCTTGAGAGCGGCTATGTTATGGAATGTCTGTTATGTGATCAAAGGGACTGAATCGATCTTTAGGCTTAGAGCCATAGGCGCACTGAAGCACAGTATAGTGCCTGGTCCACAGAGACTCATTATGTTTTCGATTTATTAAGAATTGGCAGAAGATCATAGTGGATGCTTCAACTCACAAATGAACTAACTATTTAACCATACCGAGACTTATGACTTACTAGGAAGTGATAGTATATGAATGCAGCC